>ML243972.1:0-13115 GCA_005239495.1 Nicotiana undulata | reverse complement strand
GTATCGATGAACGGTTTAATGCGTTGGAAACTGCACTCATAGATCTTCAGTTTGGTAGGTAGATCATCCCCTAATTTCAAGTATATCGGGAGAAAATCTTAGTTACATTTGGCCTAATGTTAAGCACATTATGAGTGTAACTTGTGAAGACCTTTGCCAACTTTTGTTCCACCACTTGCTTGACTTCAAAACGTAGAACACAACTATCATACGATAAAAATTAACTCATAGAATAACCTCCTTATCATGTAATGAACCATAGTCTCACCCTAAAGTACATGTTATAACATTCCAAACTCGTCGACTTTCGACGAAACTTATTTTCTTCAATTGGTTTAGCTTCTAAGCTTTCCAAACCTCTTGGTACTCGTTATTCATGATCTTAAATATTTGTAACCTCCAACGTAACATGATTAACTTACTTTATATTCCATCAAATAGAATCCTATTTGTGAGCTTACATCAATTGACTTACGATGTACTCTCACGTACGAAAACATGGGGTGTAACAGAAAGATCAGGTAGAAATAGGTACGATCCTTACTTAGGACCCTCGGGACGTGACACACGTCCCAGGTTCAAAAATACTAGACCGTCAGGAAGAGATATAGGCTCATCGTCGTTTAGATCCAGGAAAGATCGAGATGAACGGTCCAGAGGTAATACCCGAATTGGTGACCATAACTTTAATGTAAGCACTACTGAACTTGTCTCAAATACTAAGAAATATGGGAGACAAAGTTAAATGGCCCAAAGAGATGCGGTCGAATCCAAATAGGAGATATCCAGATCAGTGGTGTGAATTCCATAATGATCATGGACACAGAATTGCAGATTGTAGATTTTTACAAGGTGAAATAGAACATTTATTAAAACGGGGCTATTTAACAGAGTTGTTTAGTTATAAAGGTAAACATGCATACATGAAGAACAGGCAGGAGCCTCCAAAGCCTCCCTCTCCGAAGCGAACTGTTAACGTGATACATGGAGGAGAGGAAGTAAATAGAATAGTTTGTCAATTAGCGCCAACGATCACAAATACCCATGGAAAGCGGGTTTGAGAAGATCCAAATAAAGACAAAATAACCTTTGATGATGTAGACTTTGGTGGACTGGTGCTTCCTCATAATGATGCACTGGTAATATCTTTACTTATTCATGACACTAACGTTAAAAAAGTATTGATTGATCCAGGTAGTTCAGTCAATATCATTTGATAAAAGTCGTGGAAGAAATGCTAGTGGAAAATCAAATGATCCCAAAGGCACGAGCCATATCCGGGTTCGATAATTCTACAGTGATAACCAAAGGAGAGATTGAACTTAATACTTACTCTGAAGGAGTGGTCAAAAACACAAAATTTCAAGTCATTGATACAGAGATGGCTTACAATGTCATTTTGGGAAGACCGTGGATTCATGATATGAAAGTGGTCCCATCCACCTTACATCAAATAATAAAATTCCCATCAGAATGGGGAGTGAGACAAAATTAGAGGTGACCAACAAACTTCCAGAAATATAAACTCGATAGCACTTCACAACAAAAATGATACGGGAAATGTTGAAGTTTTCCAAACGGAGGCCAATGGCCAAATAGGTATGGAAAAAATCTTTGATCAATCATGTACAAAGGAAATGAGAATTCAAACAGGTGAGAACCGAGTATCCTAACCACCTAGACTACAACGGACCGTCAATGTCATACATGGAGGGGAAGAAGTGAACGGCATAGTCTGTCAGCTAACATCAAAAGTCACAAGCACCCACGGGAAGCGAGTTCGAGAAGAGACGAGGGAAGATCAAATATCTTTTGATGATGCAGATTTTGGTGGATTAATACTTCCACATAATGACGCACTGGTAATATCCTTACTTATTCATGACACTAATGTTAAAAGAGTATTGATTGATCCAGGCAGTTCAGTCAATATTATTTTGATAAAACTCGTGGAAGATATGCTAGTAGAAAATGAAATGATCCCGAAGGTTCGAGCTATATCTGGGTTCGATAATTCAATAGTGATAACTAAAAGAGAAATCAAACTCAATACTTACACTGAATGAGTCGTCAAAAGTGCAAAATTCCAAGTTATTAATACAGAAATTGCTTACAATGTTATTCTGGGAAGACCATGGATTCACGATATGAAAGCGGTCTCATCCACTCTACATCATGTGATAAAATTCCCTTCAAAATGGGGAATAATGAAAATTAGGGGTGATCACCAAACANGACCATGGATTCACGATATGAAAGCGGTCCCATCCACTCTACATCAGGTGATAAAATTCCCTTCAAAATGGGGAATAAGGCAAATTAGGGGTGATCAGCAAACCTCGAAAAATATCAATTCGATAGCTCTTAACAACAAAAAAGACACAGGAGAAACATCGAATTCTCAAACAGAGGCTCATCAACAAATAGGTAAGGAACAAACCTCTGATCAACTACGTACAAAATAAATGGATATTCAAATAGGTACGGAAGAAGGTAACGATGAAAAAAATCCTGTAATCATCAAGGATGAGCCAGAACATGCGGACATAGACTCCAGACCGGATTTCATTCGTGAACCAGAAGAAGAAGAACATATCAAAACAACTGCTGAAGAACTCGAGACTGTTCCCATCTCTGAACGAAAGCCCGAAAGGAAACTCTACATCGGCATAAAACTGCTGGAAAGATTAACACCTGGACAAAAAGGTATGTTAGTCAATTATTTAAAAGCTAATGAGGATTGTTTTGCATGGTCCCATTCAGATATGACAGGTATCCCACTAGAGGTGATGACCCACAAACTAAACGAAGATTCGTCATTCGTACCTGTCAAACAAAAGAAACGAAAGCAAGGACCTTTCAAAAATCAAGTTATTGATGAAGAAGTCCAAAAGCTTTTGAATATAGGTTCGATACGAGAGGCAAAGTATACTTATTGGTTAGCCAACACAGTGGTGGTACCGAAAAAGAACGGCAAATGGCGGGTATGTGTAGACTATACTGATTTAAATAAAGCATGTCCTAAAGATTCATTTCCCTTGCCACATATAGATCAAATGATCGATGCAACCGCGGGTCATGAATTGTTAAGCTTTTTAGATGCATATTCTGGTTATAACCAGATTAAAATGGAGCCCTTGGATGAAGAAAAGACTTCCTTCATTACTAACCGGGGGACTTATTGTTATAAGGTTATGCCTTTTGGATTAAAGAATGCAGGTGCCACTTATCAAAGATTAGTGACAAAAATGTTTCAAGAACATTTAGGCAAAACAATGGAGGTTTACATCGATGATATGCTTGTAAAATCAA
Source organism: Nicotiana undulata (assembly GCA_005239495.1). Taxonomy (NCBI): domain Eukaryota; kingdom Viridiplantae; phylum Streptophyta; class Magnoliopsida; order Solanales; family Solanaceae; genus Nicotiana; species Nicotiana undulata. The sequence goes on along the minus strand of ML243972.1, from coordinate 9,803 downwards.
CACAAGCAGAAGATCATCTTCAGCATCTCTCTACCACTTTTGATATCTTACGTAGGTATAATATGAAGCTCAACCCGGAAAAATGTGCCTTCGGAGTACAATCTGGTAAGTTTCTGGGATTCCTTGTATCTAGGAATAGAGGTAAATCCAGCTCAAATAAAATCTATAGAAGAAATACCAGAAATTTTGAAAAATAAAAAAGAAGTTCAACGATTAACGGGAAGAATAGCAGCTCTAGGAAGATTTATTTCTAGATCTTCCGAGAAAAGTTTTAAATTCTTTTCAGTTCTTAAAAAGCAAAATCAGTTCGAATGGACTGAAGAATGTCAACAGGCTTTAAAAGACTTGAAGGCTTATTTGTCAAAACCACCATTACTATCAAAGCCAAAAGAAGGAGAAAGATTATACATCTACCTGGCTGTTTCAGAAATTGTCGTGAGTGTAGTACTGGTAAGAGAGGAAAAAGGTAAGAAATCTCCTATTTATTATGTAAGCAAAACTTTATTAGATGCTGAGACTAGATATCCACATCTAGAAAAATTAGCTTTAGAATTGATAATGGCATTAAGAAAACTACGTCCTTATTTTCAATGTCATCCAATCACTGTCGTGACTTCATATCCTTTGAGAAATATTTTACATAAACAAGAACTGTCAGGAAGATTAGCCAAGTGGGCCATATAATTGAGTGAGAATGATATAATATATCAACCTAGAACTGCAATTAAGTCGTAAATATTGGCCGACTTTGTAGCTGACTTTAGCAATAATATTACCCCTGAAGTAGAAAAGGAATTACAACTCTTCAATGGTGTAAACCCAGGTCAGTGGACCCTATTTACAAATGGCTCTTCTAATATAAAAGGAGCAGGGTTAGGCATCGTACTAATATCACCCACGGGTGAAAAGATACGACAAGCTATTAAATGCTATCCAATAACTAACAACGAAGCAGAGTACGAGGTTGTTATTGCAGGTTTAGAATTGGCACGAGAGCTGTTAATTGAGCTAATCGAGATCAACAGCGATTCACAATTGGTGGTAAACCCGATGCAGGGGACTTACACCGCTCGAGAAACTCGAATACGGCAATACTTAGAAAAGGCACGTGAACTTGTGAGACAGTTCAAAATGTGGAACAAATACCTAGGGAGGAAAATGCTGAGGCAGATGCGTTGGCAAACCTCGCAGCAGTTACAGAAGTAACCAATAAAGACAACACTATTGTCGTACACCTCTTCCATTCGACAATTGACCAAAACGAGAATGAGGTATCTTTCAATAATTTAACTTGGGACTGGAGAATTGAAATTCTTAACTTTTTGCAGAATGGTACCGTGCCTGAAGACAAAAAAGCAGCTCAAGCGCTCCGCTGCAAAACAACAAGATACTGTCTAGTTCACGACACCTTGTACCTCAAAATGTTTGGAGGACCCCTAGCTAAATGCCTCGGACCTAATCAGACGGAATTTGTAATAAGAGAAGTCCATGAAAGACATTGTGGAAATCACGTAGGTTCAAGATTTTTGGTAAAAACCCTAATCAGAGCAGGGTATTATTGGCCTAAGATGAAAGAAGACGCGGAAAATTTCATCTCGAAATGTGACAAATGTCAACAGTTCGCCAATAATATGCACAAACCAGCAGAATTGTTGCACTCTATCATATCACTGCGGCCCTTCATGAAATGGGTAATGGTCATAGTGGGACCTCTTCCCGCAGCCAAAGGTCAGGTACAGTTCCTGCTTGAACTTACTGATTATTTCACAAAATGGGTAGAAGCAGAAGCATTCAAACAGGTGCGGGAAAAAGAGGTTAAAAGTTTCTTATGGCGAAATATAATATGTTGATTCGGGATTCCAAAGGAGATCGTGTGTGATAATGGCCCAATTTTCATAGGTTCACAAATCACAGAAAGCTGGGTTGGTTTTATTTTGACTAATGGACCTATTTTGTTTATTTTGAAAAGTGGGGTTGGCACCTGATGTTTTATACGTTAATACCACACAAGAGGGGGGGGTTGTGATTTGTGTGGTGTATAATTTTCGATTGCAATCTCTATAGAAGAACCAGGTTCTTCTAGGTGTTCCAACTTCTACCGTTTGCGGAAAAGTAATTATAGAAATAAAAGAACACAATAATTTTACGTGGAAAACACTTGGCTTAAAAGGTGAAAAAACCACAACCTACTTCTTAGTAGGATTTTCCCAAACTCTTCACTATGACAATGAGCCAAACAGCATTTACAAAATAAACTCTTTTGTAAACCTAAGGACTAACTCTAATCCCTTTGTGGCAAACTAGCCTCTAGCTAATTGCGACAAACTTCAAGTTAACTCTAACTTGAATATTGTGTACCTATTACAATTGCTTCTAGATAAAGTTGAAAGATACAATTTCTAATCACCTACACAAACAACTAGACTCAAAAGACAATAGATGGAACTGGTTCTTCGAGCTGGTTTAAGTAGCTTTTGAGTCGCATAGGGATTCTTCACATGAACTTCTTGCAAAATTGCTTTGGTAATTTTGCTTTCAATTCTTGTTTCACTTCTGTGTATGTGCGCAACTCTTCAGTAGGAATACTTCGACAATGTATATATCAGTAGTTGAGATATTGATGTACAATTCTGATGCAACTCTTCCTTGGTGGAACAGTTTGAGTCTATCTCAACTTCCTTGATCTTCCTTTATCTTGATTATGTCCTGCCTGAATACGAAGTCCATCTCCCTATAAATTTTCAACCTTTTCTCTTAGGAGATAACCCCTTAATTCAGAGATGATGTTTATCTCCTGCGCATGGACTCTTTTCGTGCCATCTAGTCTGCTTGTCTGTGTTTGCCCTGATGGACCTGGTTCAACTGTGTTGATATTTGTCATTCTTCAAACTATGTAGTGACTTGATTCAACAAATTCCCCCTTTTTGATGATGACAAACTCTGTGCTTAAACCTGTAAATACTTCAATCCAACATAGACACTTTTATAGCATTAAGCATTTATCATGGAGAAACCAGGTTCATTAGGTTATAAACATCACCAATCTTTGAAAAGCACACATCTTCCCCCATTTGGCATCATCGAAAAGTTGCAAAATGGTAAACTTACCAGAATTTTAATAATTACTCATGGCCATTTAGGCAACTGCAGGTGCAAATCATGAATTAATCATCAAAAGAAACCAAGAAATGTAAGCTATTTAAGAAACTGGGAAAAATTCAATAACAGAATAGCAAAATTCATTGATTGGATAATTGATCAGGCACCAAACACAAAAAGAAATAAAACAGTCATAACCATGAGCAAAAAACAAACAGAGCAGACTTAGACAAAACAATCCCAAACTGGGTCATAGAGGGGTTTTGGAGGCACTAGACACCTAAGGCTGGGAAGGGGTAGAGGTTGGGTTCTTTGCTTGAAGAACGGAGAGCATCTGTTGCAATACACCCTCATTCTTCTCCTTTTCATTAGCTAATTCAGCTTTGAGAGCATCTCGCTCAGCTTCAACCTCTGTAAGGCGAGTCTTTAAACGAAGGACCTCAGCATCCTTGACCTCAACGTCATACATAAGCGTCCTGACCTTGATATTCACATGCATTTTCCTAGATGAACCAAGTTCATCCTTAGGGATATTCACAATGTAGTCACAGGTCAGAAACGTGTTCTTCCCAAAGTGGTCCTTAGCAGTCTCCATTTCAGCCTTCTTCACTGGCACCTTGAAGTGAGCAAGCACGGCAGTTAGGATGAACCCATACGGTATAGCATGTGCCTTGGAGCCATTTACAACCATGTCCAGTAGTTGAATGATGAAGGATGGCCAATTAATCTGCCGACCATGGTACAGGCACTCTATGAGAGTGAGATCCATGTAACTTGCAATATGCCTTTGTTCTTGCCTGGGCAGTAAGCACTTGATGACAAACTCAAAGAATAGTTTGTGTCGTGGACTCATCTCACTTTTGAACACCGCCCTAGTCTCCATCTCCTTCTCATTCTCACTGAAGAACCTTGTGATTTGAAGGGCTGAAGGGAGTCCGTCCAAGCTTGGCCACCTCTGCCTGGTGTAGTCATCATATCCCTCAGAGGGAAAACAAATTATCTCGCCCAATTTTTTGGCATCAAAAGAGATCTCAACCCCTTGTACCCTGGTGGAAACCCTTACATCCTTCACTTCTGCATTTGCCATGAATTCCACAAGCTCATTTCTTGCCAGCCTGTCGTCAAGATAAAGTACCAGGTCCGTCCAACCCTGCACATCCAAGGTATCCACAAGAAAGATCATCCCAGATTCTTCAAGATCCCTGAACAGCTTTCCTTTCAGAATAGTATGTTTCCCAAAGTTATTTAGCTTATCAGTTTCCCCACCAGATTCATCTGCTTCTTCTCCACTCCACTCAGCATCATCATTGATTTTAACCTTCTTTGGTTTAGACCTAGTTCGCTTGGCAATGGTTGAAGGTTTGGCAGACACAGAAGCTGACTTCTTTGAAGAAGTCTTGGTTTTCTTGGGCTTGGGTGTCTCAACTGCAAACTGAGCTGGTTGTTCCTCTTGATGGACCAGGTCCATCTCATCATCATCAATCTGAACTGCCTCAACAGGCTCGCCAACCTTTTCCTTTCACTTGGAAGCTTTCTTCTTTTTGCTCTCCCTCGGAGCTTTTTCCATCTCTTCTTCACTTTGCCTGACAGTACTTCTAGTAGCACGACTCTTAGGGGTAGGAGCATCAGCAAATGAAGAGGCCTTTCTCTTCTTGGTTTGTACTGGGGTATCAACTTTCTTGGATTTGGGGGTTCTCTTCTTCTTAGGTTTGTAGGTTTCCCCCAACCTTTTCATCAAGTCAGCCAGAGTTTCTTCAATAGATGAACCGGGTTCATTCACTACATGTTGTAGACTTTCGAGTCCTGTTACTGCTTCCCCTGAGTTGCTTCCTCCTAAGTCCTTGACACTCTCCTCAGCGATCACAGGAGTGGGGCCACAGATTGCCAGTGTGCACCTTCCTTCCCAGTTCCCCTTTCAGAACTCCTATCTCCCTCTCTCTCAATTTCTGTCTTTTTACCAACTTTCCTTCTCCTATCAGGTATTTCTACATCTACTACAGACCCAATCAGAACAAACCTATTTTCAGCCATTTTAGGTTCAGACCTAATTTCAAGGGTTACATTCTCAGTATCAGATGAACCTGTTGCCTCTTCCTTATTTGCATATTTGAAAGACTCGTTTGAATTTTCAGAATCTTGAGCCTGTCTAGCCTGAAGTTTTTCATTCAATTTCCTGGCAAGAGAACCAGATGCAACTGTTTTTTTGGCTAGCATTTTTACTCGACGTTTTCTGGGGGCTGGAGTAGGGCTTGGTGACGGCTGGAGCTGTTAGGAGTGAAGGAGTAGGTTCTGGAACTATAGAGTTTTGAGGGGTGGGAGAACTTGATGACAATTGTGAGGAGACGTTGTGTTGTGATGGAGAATTTGACACAGTGTCTACAAGAGCGACACTATTTTCAGGGGTGGTTGATGAGGATGTGGCTGGGGGTGGTGTGGAAGACATGGTTATGATGATTTGGAGAGAAGAAGATTTGATCACTTTGGTTGATAGGAATGATGAACTAGGTTCGACGGTTATGCTTTTTGAAGAAGAGAGAATAAGGAATTAGAGAGGTAATGATGGTTTTTTAAAGGTGTGGTTAATAATGCACAGCGGGTTTAATTCTTGGTCAAGTGGGAGTCTAATCGGTGCAGGAGTGTCAGTAGATTAGACGGTTATGACTCCCTATAATCTAGGCTAATTAAGCTTCGATTGGACTCTTTGGAACGGGTTCATTTTGGGATAAGTACTGATAATTTGAAATGAACCAAATATAGATAGAATCCTGCTCATGTGTGACTATAATTATTTCAATGAGTGTATAGTGATGAGGACGTACCTTGTCAGTCAGATGAACCATCCACGATGAACCAGGTTCATCATGTTAGAGTCTCTAGTTTTGGCCTCAATTTACAAAAATAGAAAAACATCATTAGCAACTAAAGAGTAATATTAACACATGGCAAGAGAGTATGGCATTAAAGACATGAAACTGAGCAATGATTAATCTGGTTAGTTACCTATTTTAGTGTTTCTAGCCACACAAAAAAAAATCATTTTATAAATTTTTTTATTTTTGTTATTCAATTAGGTGATCTTAATCATCCTTAATTCTAACTTGTTTCTCTCAAAATGCTCCCTACTTAGTGCTTTAGTAAAGATATCTGCAATTTGTTTGTCAGTAGCACAAAATTCGATTGAGATCATTCCCTTTTCATAATTATCCCTTAGGAAATAGTGTCTGACATCTATGTGCTTGGTTCTCTTATGATGAACCGGGTTCTTCGTCATACTAATGGAACTAGTATTTTCACAGAAAATAGGAATACATCCAACATCTATACCAAAATCCATGAGTTGTTGCTTGACCCATAGCAACTGAGCACAGCATGAGGCTGCAGCCACATATTCAGCCTCAGCAGTAGACAAGGCTACTGAGTTTTGTTTCTTGGTGGCCCAAGACACAAGGAAAGAGCCCAAAAAGTGAGCCATGCCTGAAGTACTTTTCCTGTCAACCAGGAAACCTGCATAATCTGCATCAGCATATCCTACAATGTCAAAATTACTACCTTTAGGATACCAAAGGCATAAGTTAGTAGTGCCTTTCAAATATCTCAGAATTTTCTTCACTGCAGTTAGATGAGACTCCTTTGGATTTTCCTGAAATCTAGCACACAGCCCTACACTGAACACAATGTCATGTCTGCTAGCAGTGAGATATAATAAAGACCCAATCATCCCTCTGTACAGCTTTTGGTCAATGGATGAACCAGGTTCATCCACATCTAATTTTGTAGTTGTGGCAATGGGGGTGTCTATTTCTTTTGAGTCTTCCATTTTAAATATTTTGAGCAATTCTTTCACATGTTTTTGTTGATGGATCATTGTTCCATTTGAGGTTTGCTTAATTTGCAAGCCTAAAAAGAAGTTTAGCTCACCCATCATACTCATCTCAAACTCACTCCCATAAGCTTGGCAAATTCCTTACTCAATTTTTCAGAAGTTGCCCCAAATATGATATCATCTACATATATTTGCACTACCAGGAGATCCTTACTTTTTTCCTTTAAGAACAAGGTGCTATCAATTTTACCTTGTTTGTAGTCATGTTCTAGCAGGAATTTAGATAGCCGCTCATACCATGCTTTTGGTGCTTGCTTGAGTCCATACAAAGCCTTGTCAAGTTTATACACATGGTCAGGTGTCTCCTTGCTTTCAAATCCTGGAGGTTGTTTGACAAATACTTCTTCCTTTAGGTAGCCATTGAGGAAAGAACTTTTTACATCCATCTGATGGAGAGTGAATTCCATGTGGGCAGCAAATGCTATAAGAATCCTGATTGCCTCCAGTCTTGCCACAGGATCAAAGGTCTCATCATAGTCAATTCCATTTTCTTGACTACATCCTTGGACAACCAGTCTAGCCTTGTTTCTTGTAACTGTTCCATCTTCATCGAGTTTGTTCCTGAAGACCCACTTTGTACCAATCCCTGATCTATCTAGTGGTCTGGGTACCAAGTGCCAAACATGACTTCTTTCAAATTGATTTAGCTCTTCTTGCATGGCATTTACCCAGTCATCATCCTGTAAGGCTTCAGCAATGTTCTTTGGTTTGATCAAGGATAGAAAGGCATCGAACGCACACATATTTTTCAAGGAGGATCTGGTTTTGATTCCAGATGTCAAATATGTTATGATGTTCTCAAGGGGGTGAGAATTTTGATATCTGTGTGGTTTGAGCACCAATTGTTCACGACTTGATGATCCCATGGTGTCTTGTTGTTGTGGAACAGGATCAGGGCCAAGTTCTAGTGTAGTTTTCTGTTGAGTTCCCCCTGTCATGTTGCTTGGGTTAGTTGGACCTGGTCCATCTTCCATATTTGCTCCAGTTTGTTCACTGCTTCTGACCAGTCCAAGCTCCTCATCTTCTGGTTCCTGTCTCTCATAAAGAGTGTTAGTTTCATCAAAAACAACATGCACACTTTCTTCTACACACATATTTCTTTTATTATATACTTTATAAGCTTTGCTATGTGATGAATATCCCAAGAATACTCCCTCATCACTTCTGGGATCAAATTTACCTAGGGAGTCTTTATCGTTGTTGTGCACAAAGCACTTGCATCCAAAATCCCTAAGGTGGGATATGTTGGGATTTCTCCCTTTAAGTAATTCATAAGGAGTTTTCTCTACCAATGGTCTGTTCATGCATCTATTTATTATGTAGCATGCAATGTTTATTGCTTCTGCCCAGAAGATATGGGGTAGTTTGCTAGAAAGAAGCATGGTTCTAGCCAAATCTTCAAGAGTTCTGCTCTTTCTTTCAACAACCCCATTTTGCTGCAGGGTTCTAGGGGCGAAGAAGTTGTTATTTATGCCATGTTCATCATAGAATTCAGAAAACTTTGCATTTTCAAATTCAGTACCATGATCAGATCTTATTGATGCTAGTTGATTTCCTAACTGTTTTTGAGTTTTTTCTAACAAATGAAGTAAACATATCGAATGCTTCATCTTTAGATGTCAGAAACAAGGTCCAATTGAACCTTGAGTAGTCATCAACTAGCACCATTACATATTTTTTACCACCTCTGCTCAGAGTTCTCATAGGACCACATAGATCCATATTGTGATGACCCAAACGGTCATCTTATGTAATTTAAGCTATATTTGTGTTCCGAGGCTCTGAGAGCCTCTGTTAGCCTCACCTCGATATANAATAAATGAATATAGTTGACTTTGGTCAACATTTCTGGTAAACGGACCCGGACCCGTGATTCGACGGTCCCGGAGGGTTCGTAGGAAAATATGGGACTTGGGAATATGCTCGGAATCGAATTCCGAGGTCTGAAGCCCGAGAAATGAATTTTTAAAAGAAATTATTTTCTGAAAAAATAATAAAGGAATATGAAAGTGAATAATTATGTGAAAACCGTGTTACCGGGCCCGTATTATGGTTCCGGAACCCAGAACAGGTTTATTATATATTATTTGTCTTATTTGTAAAATTTGGTGTAAAACGGGCGTGAATTGAGTGGTTTCGGATCAAACTGAGGTTTTGAGGTTTTAAAGAATTTGAAATGCGACTTGGAAAGTGATGTTATGTTCCCGAGGCCCGAATGAGATTCCGAGATCGGGAATAGTACCGTGATGTCATGTATAACTTATCTGCAAAGTTTGATGTCATTCCGAGTAGTTTAGGCCGGTTCGGCGTATTGGAAATGAATTCTAGAATTTTAAGTTCTTAAGATTTGATTAAATAAGTCTTGGGGTTTGAGTTCGAGTTCCGCTGTTGTTTTTCGTGTTCTGAAAGTTCGAGCAAGTCCGATAAGTGATTTAGGACTTGTTGGTATTTTTGGAAGGGGGCTCGGGTGGGCCCAGGTGCCTCCCGGACCCCGCGCGAGGCCAAAAATTAGCAAAAACCACTGCTGGTGCACAGCAGCTGGTGTGACCGCAGGTGCGGGACCGCCCCTGCGGTCCCAGCCTCGCAGGTGCGATCCCCAGCCCTTTGCCCAGAGCCCGCAGGCGCGGTCCAGCCCATCGCAAGCGCGAGATTTCCCGCAGCGGTAACCAAATCCCGCAGGAGCGGACTCCGCAAGAGCGGATTCTTTTCCGCAGGAGCGGCCCCTTCTGGGCTGGCCCAAGACCGCAGGTGCAAGCAATTTTCCGCACCTGCGGTACCGCAGGTGCGAGATTCGCCCAGTGATTTTTCCTCTTAAACCCAA
>ML243971.1:0-34072 GCA_005239495.1 Nicotiana undulata | reverse complement strand
AAGTGAACCGGGTGACTTGTCCCTATGATAGATGGTGTGACAACTTTCTTAAGGGAATTAGTCTTGTGTTGCTAGGAAGAGACTCTTGGATTATTTGGTACTAAAGAAATTAATCTCTTGTATGAGAAATGTGATCTAAAAATACCCCTCCGATGAGTTTTTAATGAAAACAAATAAGTTGCACGTGCAAAACAATTTTAAGAAGTACATAGATCTTCTTTCAATTTTTTTTAGCTTCACGTGATCCCTTATATTACCACCCTTCCTAGTAGTTGCAATGTAAAGGTCACTTCTATAAGCTCTCTCGCTTTCTTTTCATTTGCCGTGCATCATGTGTTGTTTACCCATAACCACCAATGCGATATTATCTCAATTTCTCGACTAAATATCCAACTATATGATATGATTTAATTAACCTCTTTTTTTTTTGTACTCTACAAGCGCCCTGAGAGTGGGAAAATTTCCCGTTTACTACAGACTTCTAAATGTCTTCAACTTTGTTTAAGCTTGTTGATTCAAAGTGGTGCTCTTAGTTGTGATGCCTTACTATCTATTTTCATTTGGTAACTCTCCTTGTGAATCTAATTTTATGCCTTATGGCATCGAGGGTCGGGGTATGTTCCTTTTTTATGATAAAAAGATATTGCTCGCACTCCTTGTGAGATTTTCTCCTAAACGATCATCTACCTGCTCTGTTTGTCCATGTGACTAGGTAACTTGGGTTACTCTTCTCCGATAAGTGCATAAAGACTTCTCACCCTTTTATAATTATTCATATGGTCACTTCGAAGCCTTATTCTACACTAGCTCGTAATGATTTTAAGTACTTTCTCACCATTGTTGACGATTTTCTAGGGCTACGAGGGCTTGTCTCATGGGTTCCAAAAGTAATTATTTTCCTTAAAGTTCAAGCTTAAATTGCCATGATTTCAAACCAAAGTGTATCCCTTTTCGAAACTCTTAAATGGGTCGGATTTGATGAGGTTATGTGGCTTTCTACTCACTCGGCTTCTAGGAGTATTGACAACGTCATTGTCATGTATGGGGAATTTTTCTACCTATGGCATTCCACCACCTTAGGAAGGATTAGATTGTTCGACTTATGATAATCCCATAAGTAGATGACTTCTTTTCCATCTTCATGCACTTGTGGCATAGAGTCCTTGTGTCGCTTATTGCTAGGGAGTGAAATCAAATTCCACGTTTTTTATTTGCGGCCTTAATCACACCCATGTTGAAAGAGTCTTACCATATGATCTCAACTACTTACCTTATACTCAGGAACACAATTGGTGTATCCTACTTGATCAGTTCTTTAAAGTCTCAAGTTCACATACATGGTATCCACCTTATCTAAGAATACTAGTTACCACTATGCTTCACTTATCTGATAATTGATGTAGTCACCTGGATTAAACCATGTCTCGTTAAGATAGACCCTCGTGTCTCTTAGCATATAACCTGATAAAATACTATGCTCAACACATTAATGGATTCCTGAATAATTCCAGCCCAATCTTGAACTCCGTTGCTCCTCACTACATTTGGCCTATTTGGTATTGAAGGTTCAAATGTGTCAAAGTCACCCTGTGATCTCATATATTCAGTAGGTAATTTTATGGTCAATTTATTATGGCACATCTTATAGAGATTTAGAATTCAGGAGGGTGAACCAGTTATTCTCAAAATTTTCCCCTATAGATGTTTGTGAATTGATAATGAAGGGTGCATAAGAGCATTTCCCATTAGGTCGCACTAGGAGTATGATGTTTCCCCGTAGTTGTTTCTCATGTATTTGTGTTTTCGTATGTCCATATCTAAGAAGGTAGTTGGAGATCCTTTGTGTATCATTCTGGTGTAGGTTATTGAAGGTGAAGTTAATGGGTAGTCAGCTTATGCGAGGTATCTAGCTGTCATCCTTGTTAGGTAAGTTTAGGGGTTGGGATTGCTTCCGTGAATGTGTTATGGCAAAGCTTGTAAGTCGATGAGGTCACCTTGAAGGCCGAAAGTGTCGTGGAAGGAAAATATTTTCGCTTGGTTGTATATCAATTAGTTTTGACTTGAAAGGTACCTTATAGGTGTTATGATCTGAAAATGTGCAGTCCATGTTCAGGTGTCATTATGATAATGTAGTTCTTGTGATGATGAGAATTAGTGTTATGGGTATATACATTGTGATTCTTTGTCAAGTTATTGATGAGTTTTTAGGATGGTTTTGGGTGATTCTCTGACAGGTGGATAGGCCTAGTTACAAAGGAGATGCTGCCGAAATTTCTGAAAAATTTGGGAGTTAGTCAAAATTTAGGGACTTGAGGTAGGATAGAAAAGAGATATGTTATGTTAGGTGTTTGGGTCAGGCTCTACCTGTCATTCGAGGACGAATGATCCTAGGCGGCTGAGAACGTAAGGCCCCGGAAAATTTTGCTAAGCAATACAGGATTCGGGGTGCCAGGTAGACTAATTGTAATATTGTATGTGCTTTAAATATGATGTAAATGAATGGGATATGGTTAATAAGTGTATTAGTCATATAATAAGTGATGTGAGGTCCAAGTGGAAGCCTAAGGCTAAGCCAAATGGGAAAAATTTATAACAGGCTAAAATTCCAAAGGTATTTGCACCAGTCCACACTTTGAACGAGCATATCTAATTATATATAAGGTATTACTTGATGAACAAACTATCAAATGAAAGGTATTTGAGTCTCATTTCCAACTCTTCAAATAGTTCATCATTTGGACATTCCTACGCAAAGTTATGATCAAATTACCAAAGGCTGGAAAAATGCGATCCTTTGTCAAATCTGCGATCGCATTTCTGTCGCATATTTTACTTTGCGATCGCGGATCTATCGCAAATTGGGCCAGTGTTGCCCAGTTTTGGGCACCTATTTTGCAATGCACTATGCGGCCAACATTCTTGTTTTGCGGCCCATTCTGCAATCGCATACCCTATTCCGGAGGCTTATTTTTCCTATTTTTATAACCCGACCCCATTTTCATAAATAGGTTTTTTTTTAAAGTAAATTTTACTACTAGTCTAGGTGCCTAGTAGCGATTTTATTAATAATAATAAAACAAAAAAAAACAAATAGAGTAATGTTGTCCTAAAATCCATAGGACGATAAACAAAGACTAATACATAACTCCTACTATCAAAATTGGGCCTGTAGGCCCAATAGTGATCTCACATAATGTACTACTATCTAAAATGTGACACACTAAAGCTATTTCTGAGTAAAGCCCAACAGGACCTCTAGCATCTGGCTCGTCAATCCTAGGCCCAAGCGAGCCCACTCCAGCGTCTCATTTAATATTTTCTAGGCCATTTCCAGCCGAGTCGCGTCTGGGCTAACATTGCAAGACTACTGGCCCAATTGAGAGTCATTTATAGCATAGCCATTTAAATTTCTGATCTAGCCCAATATAATTCCTGTACCAATTATTTCATTTCCCTTCTTTCCATTTCCTTTCTTTCCTAATCTGGCCCAATTACATTATGAGCCCATTTCCTAATTCCTCATAACCCGGCCCAGTTTCCCTTCCGACATAAGTGAGATAACCCAAAGTTCTCATTTCATTTGTCCACACTGAGTTGTTTCCTATTCCTTCTCTCTCGTGCCCTAGCTTCCTCTCTTTGATTTTCATGGCTGCCAGTGTCATTCCGATGGGTATGTGACTCCTTCTGAGCTCAAAATGTTCATTTATGTTGATATTTAGCTTGTTCCCTTTACTCACAGCTTTGATTGTTTGTATTTCCTCACTCACTTGCCCTCGTTGCTTCCACTCGACTTCCATGGATGCTACTGTTGCACCTCGACGCCGACGAGCTGGTACGTGACTCGATCTGAGCTCATATTTGTTTCTTTGTATTTCCTCTTTCACTTGCCCTAGCTGCTTCTCCTTTATTTCCATGGATGCATTTGTTTTTCATGGCCTTGGTTGTGATGAATCCACACTGTAGAGCTGGTAAATACCTCATTCTGAGCTTATTACTTCTAATTTTGTTCCAACTTAGCTTCTCCTCCTTTTCCCTCACTGATCTGCATATTCCTGTTCATGCACGCACTTGTCCTAGCTTAATCTCTTCAATTTCAATGACTGTAACTGGTTCCTGCTATTTCCTGGGTCGTGTAGGTGAAGATCGATGGTAGCCCTGGTGATCCTGCATTATGATTTAGCATCTGTGAATTCCAGGCAGCAGGTATTGTTTTCTTCTTAAAATTATGTTTTTTCCTTTTCCCTTGACTGTAGTCCATTGTTTGATTCCTGTTTGTGTTCTTCTCCCAAATGCATGACATTTTTCTCCCCCTATGAACTGATCCTTCCTCGAATTTTTGTTTAATCAGTTGTATTTGCTTAACTGTTTGTTTGCTAGTTTTTGTGTTTTTCAGCCTTTTGTTTGTCACTTTTACTCTTCCTAGGGAAATAGTACTTAGTAATACCTCCCTTAAAGAGTTTAATTGGTGACACCTTAATGACTTTCTGTTTGTACCTGCAAAAAAGAACCCATGGTTAGTATAAAAAATAGCCTTCCTGTACTCCTCAATGCTGATTTGTACATGAAGGCCTGATTGTTTGTTGCTGCTTTTATGTGTTCTATCTTACTTTACTTGTGACCCCTCTTCTCTGTCTCCCTTATTCTTCTCTTTATTATACAACTTCCTTACATCTTCCTTATAACTTCTTTTTTTTATGTTTTTGCCTATTTCGGTTAGACATTCTAGGCAGTAGTATCCTATTCCTATCTTGTCTCCACCTTCTCCCCCATCCAATAATTATGCTCCTAACTTGCTGTTTATTTTCCTTATCCTGTTTTGTGCTTTTCTGTATTCTTGCCTGTTTACTTGTATTCCCTTCTCTGTTGTTGCTGCTTTTCATCTGCATCTTCTTGCTCCCAACTGTTGTTTTTATCTCCATGATTTGCTGCCCATTTCGATTGGACAGTCTGGGCAGCTTGTAAGGTGCCTTCCTGCCTGTTATATTTTGTATCCCTAGTGCACCTACCCTCCTAAACCCCTTGTGTCTCCTTACCTTCCCTAGTTGAATGTATTATTGCCCATTTCGTTTAAACATTCTGGGCTGCTTATAGAGTGTCTTCCAACCTGTCCATTTATGTTTCCAAGCCCTCCCCTCTCTATGTCTCCTTAACTTTCCTGCTTCTATATACTGTTGGTCTCTAAAATTGGACCTGGCCAATTTTGGTATGAGCCTAAGTGTAGCATCAACCCTTCTTTGATGAGTTGGCTCAACCACCATTGTCCAGAATTCTTTTGTTTTGACAAGCTGTGTGTCTCCCTTCTCCTGCTCATTTCTATTAACATTCTGAGAATTTTCATATTTTGTACTGCCTTCTTTTTAATCCCCCTTGATATTAAGTAGTTGTCTAGACCCTTTGTCCCTCCCTTGGACTGAATGACAAGCATTAATACCACCAGGAGGAGGTTCATTAGGTCGTATGACAACCACTCAGGTTTGGTACCTGCAAAAAAAAAAAACAAGGTTAGTGAAAAAAAGGATCACCATGTTCTCTTCCTTCCAGAATTGAACATGGTAATCTGCTGCTTCATTTTCCATGCTCCAGCCCCTTGTTCTACCCTCTCCTGTCTTTACTTCCTTGCAACCCTTACTCTCAACTTTGGACATTGCAGTTTGTCATCATTTAAGATCCTTCTCCCAATTGAGTCTAGATCCCAGAATACTTGGCATTACATATCTCCCTCATCTAGTGCTTGGTTTGCCAAATGATCTGCTAGCATATTCCCTTCTCTAAATACATGTGATAGCTTTAGGTTGAAATCTTGTTTTAAATTCTGAATTTCCTCTACCTGCTCAATTATACCCCATGGTGGCTTCCACTGTCCTTCTATAACTTTCATGAGTAGCATTGAGTCTGTATGAAGCCAAATTTGCATAAAGTTCATGGCTTTACACAACCTCAATGCTTCCAGTATTGCAGTAGCTTCAGCCTCATTGTTTGATCCTTTCTTAATCATTCTTCCACATGCATAGATAAGATCACCCAGCTCATTTCTTAGACAGAATCCAACTGAACTTCTCCCCGGATTACCCCTACTAGATCCATCTGTATTCACCTTAACCCATCCTTGTTGTGGTAACTCCCACAATACCTTTTCAAATTTCAGTTTAGGGGTGTAGTTTTGCAACAGTTGTAGGATATGGTGCCATCTATGTGGAACTTTAATACCAGGTTTTCTTGTCTGCACCAATGCTTGGATAGTATATGAAACCTGGTATATCACTCTATTGACTGAGACAGGATCCCCATATTTCCAGCTATTTCTCCTTTTCCATAATTCCCACACTATACAAGAAGGCAAAGCCTGCATGATTGGCTTAATTCTTGGTATAACCTGCGCTGTCCAACACCTTGTAATAGCCTGATGCATAGTCAGTCCTTCTATTGAAATACCTGCCCTAGTCAAGAAGTACTTCCATACTGTTTTAGCTGTGTTAGAAGTGAAAAATAGATGCATCAATGTTTCCTTCTTGGGTTCTGCACAGCACCAACACCTTGAAGGCATAAAATAGCCCAGCCTTCTCATGAAATCATCCAATGGCAATTTAGCCTTCCAAACTTTCCACATAAAGAATGATATCTTGAAAGGCAATCGTTTGACCCACATCATCTTATATGCCTGCCTTGGATTTTCCCTTCTCCTAACGTGTTCCCATGCGGAACTTACTGTAAAGTTGCCTCTACTCTCCAGTGACCAGAATGGGGTGTCCAGTACTGTACTATTGACTGGTGGAGTTATGTTCTCAATAATGTGATTTGCTAAGTCTTCTGGTAGTATTTCCAGTAGTCTATCACCTCTCCATCTTCCATTTTCCACCAGCTCATATACATTTTGCACCTCTTCATCAATTCCAAAATCTTGTGGCACTATGAAGTAAAGAGCTCCTAGGCCTGTCCAGTTGTCATACCGGAATAAAGAAGAGCCCATGTTTGGTTTCCATACTATCAGTTGTTCAATACTGTCCCTGCATTCTAGCATTTTTCTCCACACATGTGACCCATTCCTCTATGGAACTACTACTGCATTGAGTTTCTTGCAATACTTATGACTCATAAAGGAACTCCATAGACTAGGCTTGGTTCGAAAGTTCCACCACAGCTTGCAAAACAGGGCTTTAGATACATCATGTAATGACCTGAATCCTATGCCTCCCTCATCATGTGGCATACACAAAGTAGACCATGAAGCCCAATGTCTTGAGTTTCCTCCAATGTTGCTACTCCAGAAGAATCTTGCAAATATTTTATGCAACTCCTTGATCACATTACTAGGGGGATTCACTGCAGATAGCAGGTGTGTAGGCATACTTTGCAATACATGCGCAATCAAGATTGTTCTTCCTCCTGTTGAAAGAAGTTTACCCTTCCACGATTGAAGCTTATCCATGACTTTATTCATCATGTCTTGATAGTAATCTTTTTTCCTCCTTGCATAGAAAATGGGACAACCTAAGTAGGTAAAAGGAAACTCCTTCTGTTCAATGCCAGTCACCCTCTCCACTTTCTGAACAACCTCCACATCAGTCAGATGGTGCAGATATATGGCAGATTTACTCCTGTTCACCTGCTGCCCAGATGCTACTTCATATTCATGCAGTACATGCATAATTAATCTTAGTGATGTCTCATCTAAGGAAGAGAACATAAATAGGTTTAGGGGCTTCATTTGGGGTCATTTTCTACTGATTTTAGAGAGAGAGATGAGAGAATATAGAGAGTGAAAGAAGGGTCCTAACTTCATAATAATCCAAATCTTTCTCAAGTCCTGAAGAATCAAGAAAGATAACCATAGATTGTCCTCCATCCGGGTAAGTCCTACTTCCAAAAATTTCATGCAAGAGGTTAAAGGTTCAAATATGTGGTGGGTGGTTAGAAATAGGCCATGCATGTGGGACTAAGTTGTAGTATGTGATGTTAAAGAACTAATTTGGGTAGTTCATGTTAAAATTGGTTGAGGGAAGAAGGAATTACCATTTCTAAACCTTGTAGTCTACTTCACATGTTAGGTGTTTGATGAAATTCCTAAGAGAGTTACACCATGGGTAATCTTCCTAATTATTAATCGATTTCCGCTATCTCCTTATAGATTGTTATGACTAGAGATGTTGGTGTATTGTATAAACTTAAGGAAAATCTCTTTGAGGTATGCATGGCTAACTTTAATCTTTATAGAGTCACCTTGTTGGTGTCCGATCATTTGGTATGAGTTTCTTGCTTGAGCATATATGAATTAATTATTCTAATGTGCTGAGACATAAGATTCTATTCTCTGATTGTCCTAGTTGATTGCCATGTCACCATGCTATATGAGATTGTGAAAATGGTGATTCCTTGTGCTTACTCTATCATGTGAAAATGTCGTTAACTATTGAATACATTGGTATGAGGAGGTGCTACCAAACGAAAGAAATGAGAACGAATCCAATTATTGAATGTATCTAAGTGCTAACTGATGTGTAGTAAATAATTGAAAGGAAACGTGGATTTAACTAATTGAGCTATATGTTGACGACATACCGTATATGACTCACTGCTTGGTAAAGATTTTCTGTGGCCTTGATTTCATATGGTTATTTGGTTGTTACAAATGAATATCCTTGATGATGAGAATCTTGTGATTTAATTGTTGGTTGATGTTGCTATCAAGTACATTGTTGAGAATATCCAAGTGCTAAAGGCTGTGTAGCAAGTGATGAAAAGGAATTGTGGGTTGATTTAATTGAACTAAATGACTTTGGCAATACCGTATATGATTCACTATTTGGGAAGGATTGTTGTGCCTTGATTTCGCATGGTTATTGGTTGTAATGAATTCATATTCTTGATGATGAAAATCCTTGTGATTGAAATGTTGATTGTTGTTGTTACTAAATGTGATTTTACGGTGGGATCGGGTTGCACGCCGCAACACGAAGTAATAAGGTTGGATAGGTAATAGAGGTAAAATGCGATTGTACGGTGGGATCGGGTTGCGTGCCGAAACACAAAGTAATAAGGGTGGAGAGGCAATAAGGGTTAAATGTGATTGTACGGTAGGATCGGGTTGCGCGCCGCAACATGAAGTAATAAGTGTGGAGAGGCAATAAGGGTGAGATGTGACTGTATGGTGGGATCGGGTTGCGCGCCGCAACAGATGAAAAATTGAAATGAGTAATTGTGAAACCTTCATTGTGATTTTTTGTACTTTTTTGTGTGGTATTTGTTTGGTTTCCCTGACTGTCTTCTATTTGTGTACTGTTTGATTCTACTTAGAATGAAGTTTGTTCATACATACTAGTACTATTCAATGGTACTAACGTCCCTTTTTCTGGGGGCGCTACATCTTTTATATGGATGTAGGTGGTTCCATAGCAGGTAGCTCAGACCGCCGGTAGTGGTGCCTCCTCTCCATTCTTCAGCAATTCTGGTGAGCCCCATTTCCTCTCGGGGCCATGTGTAGTCTAGATCACCTCTTTTGTATATGTTAAGCTTTTAAGGTATAGTCGGGGCCTTGTTGCCGGCAAGTTTATGTAAACTCATAGTAATCTTAGAGGCTCCGTAGACATGATGTGGGTTGTATATATGTATCTTGGGTAGTAATTATATATACTCGTAATCGTGATCCGAATCGGAAATGTTGTAGGTAGCTTGTATGTTTTGAGATGACTAAATGTTTAATGATAAAAGAAGAAATGAACTTAAGTTGTAAATCCATGCTTAAATTCTACTTTGCTATTTCATGTGGGATAACGTATATTGTAATCACGGGGTAACACGTTGGGAAGGAAAGGCGATCCAGGTCCGCTTGACCAAGTTTATCACGCCCCAAAATCGAGGGACACGACCGGCGCTCAACCGGAGGACCCCAGTCAAGCGGACCTGGAATTGCCTTTCCTATCCCACGCGTTACCCCGTGATTTCAATATACATTATTCATGTGAAATAGCCATTTATAACTTAAGCATAAACTTACAACTTGAATTCATTTCTACTTTTTATCATTACAAACATATGATACAAAATACATATAACATTTACCAACGTGGATAACGATTCCGAACCGTACCATTACTTACCCAAAATACATATGTACACTACCCACATTGTGTCTACGGAGCCTATACGAATACTAGAAACATAACATTACCTGCTTGGCAACAAGGCCCCGGCTATACCTTACAATACACAATAAACTCAAAAGAAGGTGGCATGAACCACACATGGCCCCGAGAGGAAGTGGGGCTCACCAATGCAGCTGACGGAATTGAGAGGAGGCACTACTGTCGGTGGGCTGAATTACCTTCTATAGAACCACCTACAATCATCATAAGAATGTAGCGCCCCCAGCAAAAGGGACGTCAATACACTTGAATTGTACTGATATGTATGAATAAACTTCATCCCAAGTACAATCAACCGATACACAGATAATTAGACAGTATTAGAACCAACAATCAATGCACACAGAAAGAAACAACCAAAGTCAACAATTTCACAATTTCCCCTTCTTCCTTTCCAACACCACCATATTCACAAATTTCATCAATTTCATATCAATAGTGATAATGATCACATTTCCACTCTTATTACCTCGGCCACCCTTATCACCACAACCCACACCTTATTACCTCGTGTTGCGGCGTGCAACCCGATCCCACCTGACAATTCATATTTCATAAAAACACAACCAAATAATTTCACCACAAGAACCTTCCTTTCAAGGGACACAAATTCAACAACAACACCAAACAATTTCATCACAAGGGCCTTCCTTTCAAGGATCACAAATTCACATTAACAATTCATTTACTTGGGCTCAAGGCACCCCAAACTTTCATCAAGCAGCAATTTATGCACAAGGTGTTTCCATAACCGTTCAACTTATTTACAATGCTTCATATCAATAACTTTAAACAACTACCATCTTTGCACATAATAAGGTAGGCACGCCAAATCAGAATTCAAAATCTCATCTAGCACAGTGGTGTGGCAATCAACTAGACAGTTAATTCACATATTTTCATATAAGTACACATACCGTATGCTTGCCATAACAAGAGGGATTTTACAAGGTTTAAAGTCAGCCATACATACCTGGAGTCGAAATCCCTTTTTAGCTTTTACTCACAAATCACCGAACCGACTAGTACCGTCAATCTAGTTCACAATTAAACATATTCAACTCAGAAATGGAAATCATGCATACAATTCGGACTCTCTTAAGCATTTCGCTGAACACTGTGTGACCCCATTCGATTACCAACCATGTCTTTGTGAAATTTACCCCAACCCACTCCCTCTTACAAAACTAACACTATTATTAAACATGGATGCAAGGTCTTAGTTAATATTTTCAAGAATAAATCCATGCTAATCCTCCCTTTGTTTAAAATCAGAAAATTAATGGAAAAAAGGTTGTGAACCCTTACCTGCTAGAATGAGGAAGAAGAAGATTACTCGAAATATCAGGCCTGAGGGACTTTGAAAATCAAATTGATGGAAGAACCACTTTCTTTCTCAAGAACATTCCTTTCCTTCTCTCTACTTTATTCAGAAAACTTGTTAAAATGAAGGGGTTGGGTGTTTTAATGAACTGGGGGTCAGGTTTTAAAATTAGAAAAAATTTGGGGCCCGACACAAGAATGCGGTCGCATTCCTGACATGCGGTCCGCAGAGCGTCGCAGAATGGCCCTCAAAATGGACCAAAATTAAAAACACACTGTGCAGGTATGCGACCATTATGCGGTCCGCATACCCGTTATGTGATCGCATAGTGCGTCGCATAACGCCCAACTTCTGGAAAATTACATCTTTCAACTTTCGAGGTGCTTTTATTCAAAATAGGTCCGTTTTTAAGGATTTCTACAGTTATGACAACTAGGGGACTTTTTCGGGCATTATCTTAAACAAGAAATTTTACGGGTCCTTAAATCCTCCCCCACTTAAAATAATTCGTCCTCGAATGAGGATTTTTGGAAATCATTTGGTTTTGAAAACATGGCATGCAAACTCCAAATTTCACTAACTCCGATACTTTCTTAAAATTTTGCCAAAGTTTCCTTTGTATTTAGACCTATCTACCTGTCAGAGAGCCCCCGAAACACATTTCCAAGAATCATTACACAGTTTCTGTTATCCCTAAAACTGGTATACAATTCATTACCTCAAAAAACTTGCACATATCTAATCACTTTGACAACTACACATAGTTCATTATCTTTACATAACAAATTAGCATATGATTCAATTAGTGTCACATATTTGCACATAATTTGGTCATTTTAGTGAGTCCCATATGATTCAATCACCTCAATACACCGTATATATATATATTTCAATTAATCATTACCAATCTACACCAATATTAATCATTTGCCTATCACATAAGTTTCACAAAACTTTCATTTACTTCAAGGGTTGCACACTACCCAATTAATAACAACATATACAATTTTAGCACGCATTGGAAAGTCACAACAATAAGGCAATTAGGGGAAAATGGGGTGCCTTTGCACGAATCTGAATACAACATCAAATTGCCTTGGGATAACAGTTCGCACGATCACTACTAGACTTGCTCAAACAGATGGGGATATTTTTCTCTCATTTCTTTCTCTGCTTCCCACGTGGCTTCCTCGACTCGCTGAATTTGCCACAACACTTTAACAGAAGCAATCTTTTTGTTTCTCAATTTACGAACTTGTCTATCAAGAATAGCGACCAGAGCCTCTTCGTATGATAACTCTTCATTAACCTCAATAGTCCCAACTGGCACGATGGTGGATGGATCTCCAACCACTTTCTTCAACATAGACACATGGAACACCGGGTGCACTAATGGCATTTCAAGGGGCAATTTCAGCCTATAAGCCACCCGTCCTATCCTTTGAGCGATCCGATATGGCCCGACGTACCTAGGGCTCAACTTCCCTTTCTTCCCAAACCGCATCACTCCTTTCATGGGAGACACCTTCAAGAACACCCAATCATCTACCTGGAACTCCAATTCTCTTCGACGAACGTCCGCATAGGATTTCTCATGACTCTGAGCAGTTTTCATCCTCTCCTAAATGAATCTAACTTTTTCCATAGCTTGGTGCATAAGATCTGGCCCTAACAATTCTGCCTCACCATCTTCGAACCATCCAATCGGAGATCTACACCTTCTTCCGTACAATGCCTCAAATGGGGCCATCTGAATACTAGCATGAAAGTTGTTATTGTAAGCAAATTCGATAAGCGGAAAATGGTCATCCCAACTACCTTTGAAATCTAAAACACAAGCCCGTAACATATCTTCCAGCGTCTGAATAGTCCGCTCCGCTTGACCATCAGTCTGTGGGTGGAAAGCCGTGCTGAGATTCACCTGAGTATCCAAACCTTGCTGAAATTTCCTCCAAAAATTAGCTGTGAATTGGGCTCCTCGATCTGAGATAATAGAAACTGGAGTGCCATGAAGTCTGACTATCTCCTTAATATACAACTGAGCATACCGTTCTGCAGTATCGGTGGACTTGACTGGCAAAAGGTGAGCTGATTTGGTGAGCCGGTCCACTATCACCCAAATTGAATCGAACTTGCGCAGAGTGCGGGTAACCATACCACGAAATCCATGTTGATCATCTCCCATTTCCACGTCGGTATTTCCATAATCTGAGTTAATCCACCGGGCCGCTGATGCTCGACCTTCACCTGCTGACAATTCTGACATCTAGACACGAAGTTCGCCACACCCCTCTTCATACCGCTCCACCAATAAATTTCTCGGAGATCATGATACATTTTCGTAGAGCTTGGGTGCACAGAATACCTAGAATTATGAGCCTCCGCCATTACCCTCTCCCGAAGATTATCCACATCTGGAACACATAGCCTACCTTGACATCGCAATACCCCATCATCGATGCCGAGTGAAAATGCCGAAATCTTGTTATTTAGAACTGCCTCCTTCAACTGTGCCAATGCTGGATCAATAAACTGCTTTTCTTTGACTTCCGCTACAAGTGACGATTCTGCCCCATTATGCACCATAACCTCCCCTTCGCCTGAGGTCGAAAGACAAACCCCCAAACTGGCCAATTGATAAACCTCCCGAGCCAAGGGCCTCTGATCCGCTTCCAAATGAGCCAAACTACCCATAGACTTCCGACTGAGAGCGTCGGCCACCACATTCGCCTTCCCTGGATGGTACAAGATGTTCATATCATAATCCTTAAGCAATTTCAACCACCTCCGCTGCCTTAGATTCAGCTCCTTCTGCTCGAATAAATACTGAAGACTCTTGTGGTCTGAGAACACGTCCATGTGGACCCCATAAAGATAATGCCGCCAAATTTTTAATGCAAACACCACTGCCACGAGCTCCAAATCATGCGTCGGATAATTCTTCTCGTGATTCTTGAGTTGCCTTGAAGCGTACGCTATAACCTTCCCATGTTGCACCAACACACACCCCAAACCAACCCTTGAAGCATCGCAATAAACAACAAATCCCTTTATACCTTCTAGCAAGGTCAATACCGGTGCCGAAGTCAATCTCGCCTTCAATTCCTGGAAACTCTTCTCACAAGCGTCGGGCCACTGGAACTTTACTGCTTTCTGCGTCAATTTAGTCAATGGGGAGGCGAGGGTAGAGAATCCCTCCAAAAACCTCCGATAATACCCAGCTAGACCCAAGAAACTACGAATCTTTGTCGGGGTCGTTGGTCTAGGCCAATCTTTCACTGCCGCGATCTTCTAGGGATCAACCTGAATCCCTTATCTGGAGACAACATGACCTAAAAAGGTGACTAATTCTAGCCAGAACTCACATTTCGAAAATTTAGCATACAACTAGTGATGATGAAGAGTCTGCAGAACTTCCCTAAGATGGTTAACATGATCCTCCCGACTCCGCGAATAGAAAAGGATGTCATCAATGAAAACAATCACGAAGGAGTCTAGAAATGGCTTGAAAACTGGGTTCATAAGATCCATGAAAGCTGCTCGAGAATTGGTCAATCCAAAGGACATTACAAAAAATTCAAAATGATCATAACGAGTCCTGAAGGTGGTCTTAGGAATATCCTGCTCTATGATCTTCAACTGATGATACCCAGACCGTAAATCAATTTTGGAGAAAAGCCTCGCACCTTGCAATTGGTCGAACAAATCATCTATCCAAGGCAATGGATATTTGTTTTTGATGGTTACTTTGTTGAGCTACCGGTAATCAATGCACATCTGAAGTGACCTATCCTTCTTCCTGGCAAAAAGAACCGGTGCGCCCCAAGGCGACACACTCGGCCGAATGAACCCCTTTTCTAATAAGTCCTTCAATTGCTCCTTTAACTCCCTCAACTCTGCTGGCGCCATTCTGTATGGTGGAATATATATTGATTGCATATCTAGTAGTACATCAATCCCGAAATTGATATCTCTATCTGGCGGAATCCCTGGAAGCTCGTCCCGAAATCAAGAAACTCATTCACAACAGGCACGGACTCGGGAGCAGGCACCTCTGAAGTGGTGTCCGCAACTCGGACCAAATGATAGACATACCCCTTTTTACTCATCTTTGAGGCCTTAAGGTAGGAAATAAACCTACCCTTCGGCACTACACCATTTCCCTTCCACTTAATAACCGGCTCATTAGGAAACTCTAGCCTCATGATTCTGGTTTGGCAGTCGAGTTTAGCGAAGCATGAATAAAGCCAATCTATTCCCATAATAATATCAAAATCTACCATCCCAAGCTCAATAAGATCGGCCGTGGTAACGCGACCACATACCGTGACAACACAATTCCTATAGACTCGCGCGCTTGTAATAGAATCACCAACCGGAGTCGATACAGAGAAGGGCTCATGAAGATGTTCGGGTTCTATCCCAAAACTTTAAGCAATAAATGGGGTAACACAAGATAAGGAGGACCCCAGATCAATAAGAGCATAAGAATCAAGTGCTTGAACAGTCAGAATACCTGTAACAACATCTAGAGACGCCTCCGCGCTCTGGCGACCACTCAAAGCATAGAACTGGCTGGGTCCATCTCTACCTCGAGCTCCACCCCTAACTGCACCACGCCCTGCTGGAGCTGGAGGACGCCCTGAAGATGTGGCGACTGAAGAACCGGATGACTGAGCAAAACCCCTACCCCTGCCCTGACTGGGCGCACAACAATCCCGCTGAATATGACCTCTCACTCCACTCTCGTAGCACACCAGGATATCCAGATAACAAGACTCGGTATGGTACCTCCCACACTTAGGGCACGGAGCCCTCCCATGCTGCTGGAACCTCCCTCCTGGGCGACCTGACTGATGGGGTCTCCTGCTGTCTGATCTTGGTGCCCAGCGACTGCTCTGCTGGAAACGGTGCACTAATGGCTCTGCACTGGCTGAGGCCTGTGCATAAAACTGGGATGGCCCTGATGACCCTCTCCCATGAACTGGTCTCCCTCCTCTAACTGAACTCCCCGAGTGGCCCGCTTACCAGGCCCTGCTGCTACTCTCTCTCTCTGACCTTATCTTCAATTTCCTAGCCTTTGTAGCCTGGGCGAATCCCACAATCTTCCCATAATTCATGTCTGAGTGGAAGGCAGCTCTAGCAGCTTCATTCACAACCAAGGGACTAAGGCCCTGAACGAAACGTCGAACCCTGGCATCCATAGTCGACACCAAGTGAGGAGCATATTTAGACAACCGCATGAACTCCATGTGGTACTCCCACACACTCACGGTGACCTGTCTAAGGACCTCAAACTCTGTAGCACGGGTTGCCATAGTCTCGGCAGGCAAGAAGTGATCCATGAAAGCATTGACGAACTTATCCCACCTCGCCGGAGGACATCCCTCCCCACGGGAACCCTCCCACATATCCAAACATTAATATGCTGCTCCCCTCAGCCTATAAGAAGCTAACTCAACCCCCTCTATCTCTGTAGCCTTCATAACCCAAAGAGTCTCGTACATCTCATCTAGAAAACCCTGCGGATCGACCTCTGGATCAGTGCCTGAGAACTCTGGAGGGGCCAACCGCAGAAACTGGTTGACTTTGGAACCGGAGGAATCTCCCTGTCTGCTAGAGGACGCAGGGGTAACATGAGATCTTTTGGCATGAGCGGCCACCAACTCAGTCAACATATGGATAGCTCCCCTAAGGTCCCCATCGGAGGTACCGGGACCGGAAGCTGGAATTGAAGAGGGATCAGGAATGTCAGCGGGAGGGATTGCAGCACCCTCCGCCGTAGCAGGAACAGGAACACTCTGGTCCGGAATAGAGAGGCGAGCAGATTCAAGGTCGGGGAATCACTCTCACCCGCACCATCTGGTACAGAATTCACGGCCACACCTGGGGTGGAATTGGCCTCAAGGCCGAGTCTAGCTCTCTTCTTTTGTGCCATTACTGAAAATTTCGGAACAAATCACGAATTAGGCAAGGATATTGTCACTTTCCAGTTCACCGCACAAAATAGAATAACAATGAAAGGGTAATTTCCTAAATGTCCATGTAGCCCCCTAATTATAGATGTGGTTGACAACACACCGATAAGAAGGGATCTACTAAACACGGCTCTGAGACATCCTAGGACTCTTTAAAAAACCTTACGCTCTGATACCAAGTTTGTCACGCCCCAAAACCGAGGGACACGACCGGCGCTCAACCGGAGGACCCCAGTCAAGCGGACCTGGAATTGCCTTTCCTATCCCACGCGTTACCCCGTGATTTCAATATACATTATTCATGTGAAATAGCCATTTATAACTTAAGCATAAACTTACAACTTGAATTCATTTCTACTTTTTATCATTATCAACATATGATACAAAATACATATAACATTTACCAACATGGATAACGATTCCGAACCGTACCATTACTTACCCAAAATACATATGTACACTACCCACATTGTGTCTACGGAGCCTCTACGAATACTAGAAACATAACATTACCTGCTGGCAACAAGGCCCCGGCTATACCTTACAATACACAATAAACTCAAAAGAAGGTGGCATGAACCACACATGGCCCCAAGAGGAAGTGGGGCTCACCAATGCAGCTGACGGAATTGAGAGGAGGCACTACTGTCGGTGGGCTGAATTACCTTCTATGGAACCACCTACAATCATCATAAGAATGTAGCACCCCCGGCAAAAGGGACGTCAGTACACTTGAATTGTACTGATATGTATGAATAAACTTCATCCCAAGTACAATCAACCGATACACAGATAATTAGACAGTATTAGAACCAACAATCAATGCACACGGAAAGAAACAACCAAAGTCAATAATTTCACAATTTCCCCTTCTTCCTTTCCAACACCACCATATTCACAAATTTCATCAATTTCATATCAATGGTGATAATAATCACATTTCCACCCTTATTACCTGGGCCACCCTTATTACCTCGGCCACCCTTATCACCACAACCCACACCTTATTACTTCGTGTTGAGGCGCGCAACCCGATCTCACCTGACAATTCATATTTCATAACAACACAACAAAATAATTTCACCACAAGAACCTTCCTTTTAAGGGACACAAATTCAACAACAACACCAAACAATTTCATCACAAGGGCCTTCCTTTCAAGGATATATAATTCACATTAACAATTCATTTACTTGGGCTCAAGGCACCCCAAACTTTCATCAAGTAGCAATTTATGCACAAGGTGTTGCCATAAGCGTTCAACTTATTTACAATGCTTCATATCAATAACTTTAAGCAACTACCATCTTTTCACATAATAAGGTAGGCACGCCAAATCACAATTCAAAATCTCATCTAACATAGTGGGGTGGCAATCAACTTGACTGTCAATTGACATATTTTCATATAAGTACACATACCGTATGCTTGCCACCACAAGAGGGATTTTACAAGGGTTAAAGTTAGCCATACATACCTGGAGTCGAAATCCCTTTTTAGCTTTTACTCACAAACCACCGAACCGACTAGTACCGTTAATTTAGTTCACAATTAAACATATTCAACTCAGAATTGGAAATCATGCATACAATTCGGACTCTCTTAAGCATTTTGTCGAACACTATGTGACCCCATTTGATTACCAACCCCGTCTTTGTGAAATTTACCCCAACCCACTCCCTCTTACTAGATTAACACCATTATTAAACATGCATGCAAGGATATTTTCAAGAATCAATCCATGTTAATCCTCCCTTTATTTAAAATCATAAAACTAATGAAAAAAGGGTTGGGAACCCTTACCTGCTAGAATGAGGAAGAAGAAGATTACTCGAAATATCAGGCCTGAGGGACTTTGAAAATCAAATTGATGGAAGAACCACTTTCTCTCTCAAGAACTCTCCTTTCCTTCTCTCTATTTTGTTCAGAAAACTTGTTAAAATGAAGGGGTCGGGTGTTTTAATGAACTGGGGGTCAGGTTTTAAAATTAGAAAAAATTAGGGGCCCGACACTAGAATGCGGTCAGGAATGCGGTCGCATTCCTGACATGCGGTCGCATTCCTGACATGCGGTCTGTAGAGCGTCGCAGAATGGCCCTCAAAATGGACCAAAAGTAAAAACACACTGTGCAGGTATGCGACCATTATGTGGTCCGCATACACCTTACGCAATCTCATAGTGCATCACATAACCTCCTTCACCAAAAACTAATGGGCAAGAATGCGACAACTATGCGGTCCGCAAAACCATAATGCGATCGCATTCTAGACCGCATAGTTTTCCTCAATTTGGGAAGTGGCCTACCCAGGTATGCGATCATTATGCGGTCCGCATACCCGTTATGCGATCGCATAGTACGTCGCATAACGCCCAACTTCTGGAAAATTACATTTTTCAACTTCAGGGGTGATTTTATTCAAAATAGGTCCATTTTTAAGGATTTCTACAGTTATAACAACTCGGGGACTTATTCGGGCATTATCTTAAACAATAAATTTTACAGGTCCTTACAGGGATCATCCGGTTAGGCACCGGTTTCCATGAATCCTTTATCTGATGGTACGAGTAAGAATGATTCCCCGACCTTGAATTTGCCTGACTCCTCCGTGCCAGGCCAGTCTATCCCTATTCCTGCTCTAGCGGAGGGTACTGAAATCCCTCCCGCTGATGTTCCTGATCCTTCCTCAGTCCCAGCTTCCGGTCCCAGTATTTTTGATAGGGACCTCAGGGGAGCTATTCAAATGTTGACTCAGTTAGTGGCCTCCTAGGCCATAAGATCACAGGCTGCCCCTAGGTCCTCTAGCGAGCAAAGGGATTCTTCAGATTCTAGGGTCAACCAGTTTCTGCGGTTAGCCCCTCCAGAGTTCACAGGCACCGACCCAGAGGCCGATCCTCAAGATTTTGTAGATGAAATGTACAAGACTCTCAGGGTTATGAGGGCCACTAAAATAAAGGGAGTTGAGTTAGCTTCCTATTGTCTAAAGGGCGCAGCATATTCATGGTTTGAGATGTGGGAGAGTTCTCGTGGAGAAGGGAGCCCTCCAGCGAGGTGGGTCGAGTTTGTAGATGCCTTCATGGATCATTTCTTGCCTGCCGAGGTTATGGCAGCCCGTGCTGCAGAGTTTGAGGTCCTTAAGCAGGGCCACATGAGTGTGTGGGAGTACCATATGGAGTTCGTGCGCTTGTCCAAGTATGCTACCCTCATGATGCCGACTATGGAGGCCAGAGTTCATCGGTTTGTTCAGGGCCTTTGTCCCTTAGTTTTCAATGAGGCTGCTACAGTTGCTTTGCATTCAGATATGAACTATGGTAAGAATGTGGGTTTTGCCCAGGCTACGGAGGCTCAGAAATTGAAGATAAGGATGGAGAGGGAGAGTAGTAGTAGGGCCCGGTCAGCGGGCAACCCTGTGGGTTCAGTTAGAGGAGCGAGGTCAGTCCTTGGGAGGGGGGTCAACAGGGCCATCTCAGTCCTATGCTAAGTCTTCAGCCAGTGCGCTGCCCTCAGGGCAGAGTTATCAGTAGGGAGGTCGCTTTGAACCAGGTTGAGACAGTAGGAGGTTCCATCAGTCCAGTCGTTCTGGTGGGAGGTTCCAGCAGCAGCGCAGGGCCCCATGCCCTAAGTGTGGGAGGTTCCATTCTGAGCCTTGTTACCTGGATATCTCGGTATGCTATATATGTGGAGTGAGGGGCCATGTTCAGCGAGATTGTCGTGCGCCCATTCAGGGCACAGGTAGAGGTACTGCTCAACCGTCCAGTTCTTCGGCCGCTACATCTTCAGTACGCTCTCCAGCACCAGCAGTGCGCGGTGCAGCTAGGGGTAGAGCACGGGGTCAAGGGGGACCCAATCGGTTCTATGCTTTGAGTGGTCGCCAGAGTGCGGAGGCTTCTCCAGATGTTGTCACAGGTATTCGAGTTATCCAATCGCATAATGTTTATACTCTTATTGATCCCGGGTCTTTATTGTTATATGTTACTGCATTTATTGCTTCGAGTTTTGGGATAGAACCCGAACAACTTCATGAGTCGTTCCCTGTGTCGACTCCGGTTGGTGATTCTATTACGGTCGCGCGAGTCTATAGGAATTATGTTGTCACGGTGTGTGGTTGAGATACCACGGTCAATCTTATTGAGTTAGAGATGTTAGATTTTGATGTAATCATGGGAATGGATTGTCTTTACTCGTGCTTTGCTAAACTTGACTACCGAACCCGAATTATGAGGCTCGAGTTTCCTAATGAGCCAGTTATCCAATGGAAGGGGAATGATGTTGTGCCGAGAGGTAGGTTTATTTCCTATCTTAAGGCCTCCAAGATGATCAGGAAGGGATGAATCTATCATTTGGTCCGGGTTGCGGACACCACTTCAGAGGTGCCTGCTCCCGAGCCCGTGCCGGTTATGAATGAGTTTCTTGAAGTGTTTCCAGGTGAGCTTCCTGGGATTCCGCCAGATAGAGAGATTGATTTTGGGATTGATGTATTGCCAGATACGCAGCCATTATCTATTCCACCTTACAGGGCAATTGAAAGATTTATTAGAAAAGGGTTTCATTCGGCCAAGTGTGTCGCCTTAGGGCGCACCGGTTCTTTTTGTCAGAAAGAAATATGGATTGCTTCGAATGTGTATTGATTATCGGCAGCTCAACAAGGTCACCATCAAGAGTAAATATCCATTGCCTCGGATAGATGATTTGTTCGATCAATTGCAAGGCTCTGGGTTTTTCTCAAAGATTGATTTACGGTCCGGGTATCACCAGTTAAAGATCAGGGAGTAGGATATTCCTAAGACCACCTTCAAGACTCGTTATGGGAACTTTTAATATCTAGTAATGTATTTTGGGCTAACCAACGCCCTAGCAGCTTTTATGGATCTTATGAATCGGGTTTTCAAGTTGTTTCTTGACTCCTTCGTGATAGTATTCATTGATGATATCCTTGTTTATTCGTGAAGTCAGGAAGATCATGTTAATCACCTCAGGGCAGTTCTGCAGACTCTTCATCAGCACCAGTTGTATGCAAAGTTCTCATAATGTGAGTTTTGGCTAGAATCAATCACCTTTTTGGGCCATGTTGTTTCTAAGGAAGGGATTCAAGTTGATCCCCAAAAGATCGCAGCGGTGAAGGATTGGCCTAGACCAACAACCCCGACAGAGATTCGCAGTTTCTTGGGTCTAGCTGGTTATTATCGGAGGTTCGCAGAGGCATTCTCTACCCTCGCCTCCCCATTGACTAAGCTGACGCAGAAAGCAGTTAAGTTTTAGTGGTCCGATGCTTGTGAAAAGAGTTTTCAGGAATTGAAGTCGAGATTGACTTCGGCACCAGTGTTGACCTTGCCAGAAGGTTCAGAGGGGTTTGTGGTTTATTGTGATGCTTTGAGGGTTGGTTTGGGGTGTGTGTTGATGCAATGTGGTAAGGTAATAGTGTATGCTTAAAGGAAACTCAAGAATCACGAGAAGAATTATCCGACGCATGATTTGGAGTTCGCAGCCGTTGTGTTTGCATTGAAAATCTGGCAGCGTTATCTTTATGGGGTCCATGTGGACGTGTTCACAGACCACAAGAGTTTTCAGAATTTATTCAAGCAGAAGGAGTTGAATTTAGGGCAGCGAAGGTGGTTAGAATTGCTCAAAGATTATGATATGAATATTTTGTACCATCCAGGGAAGGCGAATGTGGTAGACGACGCTCTTAGTAGGAAATCCATGGGTAGCTTGGCACATTTGGAGGCCGGTCAAAGGCCTTTGGCTCGGGAGGTTTATCAATTGGCCAGTCTTGGGGTCTGTCTTTCGACCTTGGAAGTGGGGAATGTCGTGGTGCGTAATGGAGCAGAGTCCTCGCTTGTAGCAGAAGCCAAGGAAAAGAAATTCAGGGATCCAGCATTGGTACAGTTGAGAGAGGCAATTTTGAATCACAAGATTTCAGCTTTTTCACTCGGCAATGATGACGGTGTCTTGCGATGCCAAGGGAGGTTATGTGTTCTAGATGTGAATGATCTCTGGGACAGGGTAATGGCATAGGCTCATAATTCCAGGTATTCTTTCACCCAGGTTCTACAAAAATGTATCGCGGTCTCAAGGAAATTTATTGGTGGAATGGTATGAAGAGGTGTGTGGCGGACTTTGTGGCTAGGTGTCCAAATTGTCAGCAAGTGAAGGCCGAGCATTAGAGGCCCGGTGGGTTGACACAGCTTATGGAAATACCGAGGTGGAAATGGGAAATGATCAATATGGACTTCGTGGTAGGGTTACCCCGCACTCAGCGCAAGTTCGACTCAATTTGGGTAATAGTGGATCGACTCACGACGTTGGCACATTTCTGGCCAGTCAAGTCCACCGATACTGCAGAACAGTACGCTCAATTGTATATCAAAGAAATAGTCAGGCTCCATGGCACTCCAGTTTCTATTATCTCGGATCGAGTGGCCAATTCACAGCTAACTTTTGGAGGAAGTTTCAGCAAGGTTTGGGTACTCAGGTAAATCTCAGCACAGATTTCCACCCACAGACGGACGGTCAAGCGGAGCGGACTATTCAGACACTTGAAGATATGTTGCGGGCCTATGTTTTAGATTTCAAGGGTAGCAGGGATGATCACTTGCCGCTTATAGAGTTTTCATACAATAACAACTTTCATGCTAGTATTCAGATGGCCCCATTTGAGGCATTGTACGGAAGAAGATGTAGATCTCCGATCGGAATGTTTGAGGTTGGGGAGGCAGAATTGTTAGGACCAGGTCTTGTGCACCAAGCTATGGAAGAAGTTAGAGTCATTCATGAGAGGATAAAAACTGCTCAGAGTCGTCAGAAATCCTATGCGGACGTTCATCGTAGAGATTTGGAGTTCCAAGTAGATGATTGGGTATTCTTGAAGGTGTCTCCCATTAAGTGAGTAATGCGGTTCGGGAAGAAAGGAAAATTGAGCCCAAGGTATGTCGGGCCATATAGGATCGCTCAATGGATAGGGCAAGTAGCGTATACGTTGGAATTGCCCCCTGAAATGTCATTAGTGCATCCAGTGTTTCATGTGTCCATGCTAAAGACGGTAATTGGAGATCCAGCTTCCATCGTGCCAGTTGAGACCATTGAAATTAATGAAGAATTTTCATATGAAGAGGTTCCTGTTGCTATTCTTGATAGGCAAGTCTATAGATTGAGAAACAAATAAATTACTTCTGTTAAAGTGTTATGGCGAAGTCAGCAAGTCGAGGAAGCCACGTGGGAAGTGGAAAGTGAAATGAAAGAAAAATATCCCCATTTGTTTGAATAAGTCTAGTAGTGATCGTGAGAATTGCCATCTCTAAGCAAATACACCTTTGTGTTTGATTTTGTGCAAGAACACTTCGCTCTCTTAATTTCCCTACTATTGTGACTTCTCAAGTTGTGACTTATTTGTGCATATTGTGATTATTTGGGTAATGTGAAACTCCTTGAAGTAAGATAAATTATGTGCAATTCATGTGGTAGTTAAATGATATGCAAGTTATTGGAGTAATTAAAAATGTGTGAGATTGGTTAACAATGTGTTTCGGGGGCTCTCTGACAGGTAGATAGGCCTAATTACAAAGGAAACTCTAGCAAAATTTCCAGAAAAATATCGGAGTTAGTGAAAATTGGGGGTTAGCATAGTGTGTTGTCCAAAATGAATTCCCCGATCCTTATTCGAGGACGAATGATTTTAAGTGGGGGAGGATGTAAAGACCTGTAAAATTTCATGTCTAAAATAATGCCCGAATAGGTCCCTGTGTTGTTATAACTGTAGAAATTCTTAAAACGGACCCATTTTGAGTAAAAAGTATCCCAGAACTTAAAAGATAAAATTTTCCAGAATTGCGTGATTATGCGACGCACTATGCGATCGCATAACAGGTATGTGGACTGCATAGCGGTCGCATACCTGGACAACCTACTGTACAAATTAGGGACAACTATGCGGCCCAGAATGCGATCGCATTTTGGGAATGCGGACCGCATAGTTGTCGCATTCTTGCCCCATTGTTTTTGCGAGGGAGGCTATACGATCGCATAACAGGTATGCGGACCGCATAGTGGTCGCATACCTGGGCAGTTTGTTTTCCAATTTTGGCCCATTTGAGGGCCAATTATGCGACAGGAATGCGGACCGCATAACAAGAATGCGATCGCATTCCTGACCGCATTTTTGCTTCGGGGCCTCTAAATTCTAATTTTTGTACCCGACCCCCAGTTCATTAAAACACTTACCCCCTTTAATTTTAACATTTATCTGAACAAAATAGAGAGAAGTGGTAGTGGGTTCTAGAGAGAGAAGTCCCCATCTTCCTCAAATTGATTCTTCAAACATCACTCAGGCCCGGAAATTATCAAGTAATCTTCGTTCTTCATCACAAAGAGGTAAGTCTTCACCTTATTTCCCCAATTTCTCATATTTTGGTTAAGAATAAAACACACATAGGTTGGTTCTTGAAAATGAAAGTTGAAACTTTGCATGCATGTGAAAAATCTTCCATGACCTAGTATAGGGAAGCTAGTTAAAATAATCTTTAACTAAAGAGGGGTAGTAATCGAAGGGGGTCACATAACATTCGACAAAATTCCTAAATGAGTTCAAGTTATGTTCATGGATCCTAATTCTAAAATGAAATATGTCACATTGTGGAATAGATTGACGGTGCTAGACGGTTCGGTGAATTGTGATAGAAATTAAAGGGGAATTCGACACAAGGACATGTATGGCTAACTTTAATCTTCGTAGAGTCACCTTGTTGGTGTCCGAGCATTCAGTATGAGTTTCTTGTTGGGTACATGTGAATTGATTGTTCTGAAGTATTGAGGTGTAAGATTTCATTCTCTGATTCTCTTAGTCGATTATCATGTTAATTGAAATTGTGAAAGATGATTTCTTTGTGATTACTCTATCATGTGCAAGGTTCGTTAAGTGCTTGAATATGTTGATATAAAAGAATAGTAAAGAACCCAAATTTGTGAATGTATCTAAGTGCTAAGGTCTGTGTAACAAGTGATGAAAAGGAGTTGTGAATCGATTTAATCGAACTAAATGACTATCGAAATATCGGATATGACTCATTGTTTGGCAAGGTTTATTATGGCTTGTCTTCGTATGGATTGTTGGTTGTAATGAATGTATATTCTTGATTGATGAGAATCTTTGTGATTTAATTAATGGTTGATAAAGACTATTGTGAATACATGATTGATTGGTTGTTATGAAATTGTACTCTTGATGATATGAATCCTTGTGATTGAATTGTGGGTTGTTATTGTTGCTATGAAATGTGATTGTCCGGTGGGATTGGGTTGCACGCCGGAACACGAAGTAATAAGGGTGGAATGTGAATTGTACGGTGGGATCGGATTGCACGCCACAACAGAATGTAATAAGACTGAAATGTGATTGTCTGGTGGGATCGGGTTGCGTGCTGCAACAGGAGTAATAAGGGTGGAATGATGAGAAGAAATAAGGGTGTAATATGATTGTGTTGAAATAAGAATCTGTGAAACCCTCAATTGTGTTTGTTTCCGTATCTTTGTGCACTATTTGTTGGTTTCTTTAAGCTGTATCCTATCTGTGTATTGTTTGATTTTACTTAGAGTAAAGTTTGTTCATACATGCTAGTACTATTCAACGGTACTAACGTCCCTTTTTGCCGGGGGCGCTACATATTTTATATGAATGTAGGTGGTTCCATAGCAGGTAGCTCAGCCCGCCATTAGTGGTGCCTCCTCTTCATCTCTTCAGCAGTTCTGGTGAGCTCCATTTCCTCTCGGGGCCGTGTGTGGATTGTACCATTCTCTTTTGCTTATGTTGTAAAAGGTATAGTCGGGGCCTTGTTGCCGGCAGATTATGTAAAACTCCTAGTACTCTTAGAGGCTCCGTAGATAGTACGTGGGTTGTATATATATATGTATATATTGGGCGGTAGTTGTACTCACTCGTAACTGTGGATCGCAAATCAGAAAGGTTGTAGGTAACTTGTATGTTTTGGATTATCTATTGTTGAAAGTTAAAAGCGGAAAAATGGAATCATGTTGTAAATTGTACTTTGAATCTAAATTGTCTAACTCACATGGAATAATGTATGTTATGAATACGGGGTAATACGTTGGGTAGGAAAGGCAATCCAGGTCCACTTGACTGGGTTCATCCGGTTAGGCGCCGGTCTCGTCCCTCGATTTTGGAGCGGTTGCATGCCGCAACACGGAGTAATAAGGGTGGAATCTGAATCGTACGGTTGGATCAAGTTACACGCCGCAACAGAATGTAATAAGACTGAAATGTGATTGTCCAGTGGGATCGGGTTGCGCGCTGCAACATGAGTAATAAGGGTGGAATGATGAGAAGGAATAAGGGTGGAATATGATTGTGGTGAAATAAGACTTTGTGAAACCCTCAATTGTGTTTGTTTCCGTATCTATGTGCACTATTTGTTGGTTTCTTTAAGTTGTCTCCTATCTGTGTATTGTTTGATTTTACTTAGAGTAAAGTTTGTTCATACATGCTAGTACTATTCAATGGTACTAACATCCCTTTTTGTCAGGGGCGCTACATATTTTATATGGATGTAGGTGGTTCCATAGCAGGTAGCTCAGCCCGCCGTTAGTGGTGCCTCCTCTTCATCTCTTCAGAAGTTCTGGTGAGCGCCATTTCCTCTTGGGGTCGTGTGAGGATTGTACCATTCTCTTTTTCTTATGTTGTAAAAGGTATAGCCGGGGCCTTGTTGCCGGTAAGTTTATGTAAAACTCCTATTACTCTTAGAGGCTCCGTAGACATTGTGTGGGTTGTATATATATATGTATATTTTGGGCGGTAGTTATACTCACTCGTAATTGTGGATCGCAAATCAGAAAGGTTGTAGGTAACTTGTATGTTTTGGATTATCTATTGTTTAAAGTTAAAAGAGGAAAAATTGAATCATGTTGTAAATTTTACTTTGAATATAAATTCTCTAACTCACATGGAATAATGTATTTTATGAACACGGGGTAATACGTTGGGTAGGAAAGGCAATCCAGGTCTGGTTGACTGGGTTCACCCGGTTAGGCGCCGATCTCGTCCATCGATTTTGGGGCGTTTCCTGCCCAACACTTTACCCCGTGTTTATGATATACAATTTCCATATTAAATAGCAAATTAAATCAAAACATGGTCTTACAACTTAAGTTCATTTCTCCTTTTAACATTTTTGCAATTGAGAATCCCAAAAGATACAAGCTACATGCAACATTTCCGATTCAGTCCACGATTACGAGTAAATACAACTACTACCCAACATATATATATATATATACAACCCACATAGTGCTACGGAGCCTCTAAGAGTACTAGGAGTTTACATAGATTAGCCGGTGAAAAGGCCCCGACTATACCTTTAAATAAACAACATATACAAAAGAAGATGATATAGACTACACACGGCCCCGAGAGGAAATGGGGCTCACCGGAACTGCTGGAAGGATGAAGAAGAGGCACCACTATCGGCGATCGGAACTACCTGTTTTAGAACCACCTACATCCATGTAAAAGATGTAGAGCCCCCGGAAAAAGGGACGTTAGTACCATTGAATAGTACTAGTATGTATGAACAAGCTTCATTCTAAGTAGAATCAAACAATACACAAATAGAAGACAGTCAGGGAAACCAAAAACATACCACACAGAAATACAGAAAATCACAATGAAGGTCTCACAGTTACTCATCTCAATTTTTCATCTGTCAGTCACATCTCACCCTTATTGCCTCTCCACCCTTATTACTTCGTGTTGCGGCGCGAAATCCGATCCCACCATACAATCACATTTCACCCTTATTACCTCTCCACCCTTATTACCTCGTGTTGCGACGCGTAACCCGATCCCACCGTACAGTCACATCTCACCCTTATTGCCTCTCCACCTTTATTACTTCGTGTTGCGGTGCGCAACCCGATCCCACCATACAATCACATTCACAATAACAACCACCAATAATTAAGTCACAAGGATCTTTATCATGAAAAACATAAGTTCATATCAACCAATAACTATGTGAAATCAAGGCAAGATGATCCTTACCAATCAGTAATTCATATATGGTGTTTCCACAATCATTTAACTCAATCAAATCAGTCCATATTTACTTTCATCATTTGCTACACAGCCTTTAGCACTTTGATACGTTCAACAATGTATTTAATGGCAACATCAACCAACAATTCAATCACAAAGATTCTCATCATCAAGGATATTCATTCGTAACAACCAAATAACCATATGAAATCAAGGCCACATAAGTATTTATCAAACAGTGAGTCATATACAGTATGCCATCAACATATAGCTCAATTAGTTTATCCATTTTTCATTTCCAATATTTACTACACAACATTTAGCACTTAGATACATTCAACAATTGGATTCGTTATCATTTCTTTCGTTTGGTAGTACATCCTTTCATACTGAGGTATTCAACAGTTAACGAGCTTTGTACATGATAGAGTAAGCACAAGAAATCCCCATTTTCACAATCTCATATAGCATGGTGGCATGGCAATCAACTAGGACAATCAGAGAACATAATCTTACCTCTCAACACATTAGAACAATCAATTCACATATGCTCAAGCAAGAAACTCATACCAAATGCTCGGACACCAACAAGGCGACTCTACAAAGATTAAAGTTATCCATACATACCTCAAATCGGAATTCCCTTTAATTTCTATCACAATTTACCAAACCGTCTAGCACCGTCAATCTAGTTCACAATGCGACACATTTATCTTAGATTTAGTAATCATGAACATGCCTTAAACTCATTTGGGCATTTTATCAAACGCTATGTGTTCCTTTAGATTAACCAAACCCTTTTTAGTGAAAGATTACTCTAACTTGCTTCCCTTTACTAGATTATGACAAATCATCTACGTGCATGCAGGGTCTTATACTCTTGTCTTCAAGAACCAACCCATGTGTATCCCATTGTTATCTAAAATATGAGAAATTAATGGAAATGGGGTGGGGACTTACCTCTTATGGTGAAGAAGATGAAGATTACTCGATAATTTTCGGGCCTGAGTAGAGATGAAGGACCAATTTGATGAAGAAGATGGCTTTCTCTCACTAAACTCACTCTCCCTTCTCTCTACTATGTTCAGATACTCATTAAAATGAAGGGGATGGGCGTTTTATTAAGCTGGGGTCGGGTCTTAAAATTAGAAATTAGGAGCCCCGACACAGGAAATGCGGTCCGGAATGCGATCGCATTCCTGCTATGCGGTTCGCATTCCTATCGCATAAATGGCCCTCAAATGGGCCAAAATGGAAACCGGACTGCCCAGGTATGCGACCACTATGCGGTCCGCATACCTGTTATGCGATTTCATAGTGCGTCGCATAACCTCCTCTGCAAAAAATGGAGGAGAAAGGATGCGACAGCTATGTGGTCCGCATTCCCAAAATGCGATCGCATCTTGGGCCGCATAACTGTCGTCAAATTGGACAGCAGGCTGTCCAGGTATGCGACCACTATGCGGTCCGCATACCTGATCTGCGGTCGCATAGTGGACCGTAGATCTGTGCAATTCTGGAAAATTTTATCTTTTAGGTCTTGGGGTACTTTTCAATCCTAAAGGTCTGAACCGCTTCTTCAGTTAGAACAACATAGGGATCTATCCGGGCATCATTTTTAGTTAAGAAATTTTACGGGTCCTTACATCCTCCCCCACTTAAGATCATGAGTCCATGAATGTGGATTGTGGAATTCACTTGTGTTAGAAGAAACAACATGCCAACCCCCAATTTTCACTAACTCCGATATTTTCCGAAAATTTCGCCAGAGTTTCCTTTGTAATTAGGCCTATCTACCTGCCAGAGAGCCCCCGAAATACATTTTTAACCAATTCCATACATTTTCAGTTACTCCAACAACTTGCACATAACTCGGTTATCTCAACAGGTTTCGTATAACTCAATTACCTCAACAAGTTGTACATAGTTTAATTAACACCACAAATTTGCACATAATTCAACTATTACATGAGTTGCACATAATTCAGCTATTTCAAGGGGTTGCACATGACCCAACTAATCACAACATATACAAATGTGGTACAAATTTGTGAAGTCACAACAGTAGGGTAATTAGGGGAGTAGGGTGGCTTTACACAAAATATGATACCGAACGCAACTACTTAGAGATGGAAACTTTCGAAAACAACTACCTGACTTATTCAAACCAACGAGGATATTTTTCTTTCATTTCATTTTTCCGTTTCCCATGTGGCTTCCTCGACCTACAAGCCTTTCCATAACACATTCACGGAAACAATATCAACCCCTAAACTTACCTAACAAGGATGACAGCTAGATACCTCGCACAAGCTAACTATCCATTAATTTCACCTTCAATAATTTACACCAGGATGATACACAAAGGATTCCCAACTACCTTCTTATACATAGACATATGAAAACACAAATACTTGAGAAACATCATACTCCTAGTGCAACCTAATTAGAAATGCGCTTAAGTACCCTTCATTATCAATTCACATCACATCTTCAGGGAAAATTTTGAGAATAAGCTGCTTCCCCTCCTAGATTCTAAATCTCTGTTGGAATACTCAAACTAAACCTATGGTGAACTTCACGATTACTCCAAGATGTGATACAATAAATTTACCATATTATAACCTATTGAATACATGTGATCACCGGGTGACTTTGACATGTTTGATCCTTCAATACCAAATAGATCTAATACAATAAGGAGCAACGGGGTTTCAAGACTGGGCTGGAATTATTCAGGAACCCATTGATGTGCTGAGCAAAGTCTTTCATGAGATTATATGTTAAGAGGCACAAAGATTACTACTAACAATGGTGACGTCGTTAATCATTGTGATGACATTAATTATTAGACAAATGAAGCATAGAGGTAACTAGCATGCATTGGTACGGTGGGAACCATGTATGTGATCCTGAGATCTAAAAGAAGTGGGTTTTCCTAGACATGAGACACACGGGAGGCATGATCGGGAGGATGGAGATGCTATCATCAGTTATCCTTAGGAGGCTATGAGTTATGCATGGGACAGTAACATTTAACCCTCTCCACACATGCCCTGCCCGGCGATAGCAAGCTCTACAGAGGAGCGGTCAAGTATGACAAACCGGTTGTCTCCTTGAGTGTAAGGAAAATAAGTTTAGCTCAAAATGGTAAGATTCTCGCAACATGTATGTGATAGAGACTTCAAAAGAACCACATAAAGTTGAATTACACTCCTAACATTAACTGACACAAGGGATCTATGCCACGTGCGCATGAGGGTGAAAAAGGGAGTCAAACATCTATGAGATTATCATGATCCAGACAGCTTAACCCTTCCCGATGATCGACTCGGTATGAGATAACTAAAGATATGACAACTTGTCTTCTCAGTCAGTATGCTCATGTTATGTGCAGAAACCTGGAAGCATCTAAACTCAACCTTCTATGAGTGATACTATATAGCTAGGACATCTTATCATGGGGGTGAAATTATGTATTGGTTAGAGGGGTTCTAGTGGGTAACATGATGCTCTAAGGAGAAAGACAAATAAAACTCCTATCCAACCAGGGAGGTGAAATGCCAAGGATAGCAAAACTCCCCGCACATGACAATGACGTAATAAATGATTCTAGAAGCTGAGAGTGCAAAGGCAACAAAGTCCAATGAGATAATATAGAATAATCATGGAAGATTTGCAGAAGTTCTTAATGAGTTCTCCATAGACCTTAACTCGAGGTGTACCCAGATGCTAATGAAAGGCAGGAAAACATAAGAAGTAGGTATTGTGCTATGATATCCCTCAAAGGTACATTTTTCCTTGACGGGGAGCCTATTAAGGGTCTTAATGAGAAAGTAAGTGTTATAGTGACACATAGGAGGACACGTGCAAGTGTTGGGAAATTAACACAATGAATTCACATACTAAGACAAATAAATAACACATGGGGTGGAGGTGTAAAAAGAAAATAAACATTTGTTATGAGTTTATCATGCTTCTACTATACTAAGTACTGACTGCAATACAAGACCACATCACGGGAAGCCGTAATACTAGGAACAAAGTGGCTACTGCAAAGACCCATACAATTTCTTACTTAAAATAATGCCCGAATAAGTCTCCGAGTTGTTATCTCTGAGGAAACTCTTAAATCGGACCTTGATTTTTATAAAAATACCTCGGGAATTGGAAGAACTTAATTTTTCCGAAAATTGGGTGTTATGCGACGCACAATGCGATCGCATAACGTGTATGCGGACCGCATAGTGGCGACATACACGGCAGATCACTGCCCAACTGAAGGGGTGTTATGCGACGCATAACGTGTATGCGGACCGCATAGTGGTCGCATACCTAGGCAGAATGTTTTCAGAATTTTGCCCACCTGGGAGCCATTTTGCGGTCCAATATGCGAACCGCATGTCAGGAATGCGATCGCATTCCTGACCGCATATTCAACACGGTATTTTAATTTTCTAAATTTATATACCCGACCCCAGTTTCATTTAACCCCTGCCCCCTTTCATTTTAACAAGATTTCTAAAAAATATAGAGAGAAGGAAAGGAGAGTTCTTGAGAGAGGAAGTGGTCCTTCCATTAAAGTGATTTTCA
>ML243970.1:2807-43436 GCA_005239495.1 Nicotiana undulata | reverse complement strand
TGGTACTCGGTTGGGTAAGGTACCGGGTGCCCGTCACGGCCCATCGGTTTGGGTCGTGACACATGCCACACTTGTAAGAGATCTTTTTTGAAAAATGTGTAGCTGGTGATTTCAGCACTGTGAGAATGGGTAACACAAGTTACCTAAAGATTGTGGGGATTTGTGACATTTTTATCAAGACAAATGTTAGATGTACATTGGTTCTAATGGGCGTGCGGCATGTACCTGATTTGTGGATGAACTTGATCTCGAGAATTGCTTTGGACCGAGATGGATACGAGACATATTTTGCAAATCAAAAGTGGAGACTCACTAAGGGATCATTGGTAATTCCAAAGGGAGTTTCTCCTGGCATGTTGTACAGGACAAATGCAAAAATATGCCAAGGTGAATTGAACGCGGTACAAGATGAGATTTCTGTAGATTTGTGGCACAAAAGAAAGGGTCATATGATCAAGGAGGGATTGCATATTCTCGTCAAGAAATCAATTATTTATGATGCCAAAGGAAAATTGGTAAAACCTTGTGACTACTGTTTATTTGGTAAGCAGCGTAGAGTCTCTTTTCATACATCGTCTGAAAGAACATTGAATATACTTGATTTGGTATATTATGATGTTTGTGGTCCAATGGAAATTGAATCGATGGGCGGTAACCATTGTTTTAAAGGAGTGGGTGTAAGGCGAGGCGTTTTACATATGCCTCAGCGAGGCGTAAGCCCCGTAGGTATTTAATTTTTAATATTTTATAAAATAATATAATGACAATAAATATTTATAAACATGTAAAATTTCATAAAACTTGAAGAAAACTATAAATATGTGATATTTATACAAGCAATGTTTTAAAAGGCGGGGCATTTTTCTTGATATGAGATGAGGCGTAATCCTGGAGGCAGGGGATCGTAAGCCCCATGGATC
The DNA here is from genome assembly GCA_005239495.1 of Nicotiana undulata. Taxonomy (NCBI): domain Eukaryota; kingdom Viridiplantae; phylum Streptophyta; class Magnoliopsida; order Solanales; family Solanaceae; genus Nicotiana; species Nicotiana undulata. The sequence goes on along the minus strand of ML243970.1, from coordinate 42,516 downwards.
TCTACAAAAATTAATTTATAAATTAATAATAACATAATAACACAAAAAAATATATATATAAAATATTAAATAAAAGTTAAAATTAAAAGAAAATTAAAGAAACTCATAGAAAAAAATATCTAGCATGATTCTTAAGTATAACTAATGCATACAAATCACGTATAACATCTTTAACTTTCAAATAATTAAAAAATTATAATTTCTTTAAAAAATGATCAAACTCCACATTTTACCTTCCTAAAAGTAAATAATTAATAAAATCTTATTAGTACGATTATTAAAATATTACTCATTCATGAATAAATACAAATTAGTTTAAGATATCAAATTAATAAAATTGTATAACAAGTAGGGATAAATGAACTAAGACACGTCCAATAACAAGTGACGATATAAATTCGCAATACTATGTCTCATTATTAGAGTTATGCTCAATCTTCATATTTCTACCGATGAATAGAACTTTTATCATTAATTCGTTAAAGAATTTTGAAGGTCAACGATATTAATTAGGAAATTCGACCCGTGATTTGCGTTAGAACTATTAGGCGAGCCCCGGTCGTTAGGCATTAGGCGTGTTTAGGGCGCACGGTCGGGCGCTTGGGGCGTAAGCCTCACAGAACTAAGCCTCATACATGAGCCCCAAAGCGTTTTGCAAGTGCCCCGCCCAGGGGCGAGTCCCAAAAATGCCTTTTAAAACACTAGAGGTAACAAATATTTTGTTACTCTTATTAATGATGCTTCACGAAAATTATGGGTTTATATTCGGAAAACCAACGATCAGGTGTTTCAAGTTTTCCAGAAGTTTCATGCTCTGGCGGAAGGGGAGACATGCCAAAAGCTAAAGCGTCTCCGAAGTGACATTGAAGGTGAGTACACTTCAAGGGAATTTGAAGAGTATTGTTTGAGCCATGGGATCAGAAATGAAAGACATTTCCTGGAACCCTACAGCATAGTGGCATAGCCGAAAGGATAAACTGCACCACTGTTTTGAAGGTGAAAAGCATGCTCAGAATGGATAAACTTCCTAAGTCATTCTTGGGTTAAGCAGTTCAGACAACATGTTACCTAATCAATAGGAGTCCATCAGTTCCATTGAATTTTGACATCCCATAGAGAGTTTGGACCAACAAGAAAGTGTCCTACTCACATCTAAAGGTGTTCGGTTGTAGAGCTTTTGCACACGTACCAAAGGAGCAGAGAACAAAGCCGGATGATAAATTTGTTCCCTGCATATTTACCGGATATGGAGATGAAGAGTTCGAGTACAGATTGTGGGATCCTATAAAGAAGAAGGTCATTAGAAGCAGAGATGTTATCTTCCGAGAAAGTGAAGTTGGAGTTGTACATGATCAATCAGAGAAGACAAAGAGTGAAAGTACATCCGACAAGGTTACTAAGCAGGGGGGCAACCCGATGAGGTTATCGAGAAGGAGGAGAAACTTGATAATGTGTCGAGCAAGTGGATCACCCCACTCAGGAAGAAGAACAACCTCAAACTATGAGGAGATCAAAGAGGCCAAGGGTAGAGTCATGTAGGTACCCTTCCACAGAGTATGTCCTCATCAGTGATGAAGGGAAGCTAGAAAGTCTTAAGGAGGTGTTGTCCCATCCAGAAAAGAAGTGGTGGATAAAAGCCATGCACGGAGAGATGTAATCTCTACAGAAACATGGCACGTACAAGCTGGTTGAACTTCTAAAGGGTAAAAGACCACTCAAATGCAAATGGGTCTTTAAACTCGAGAAAGATGGAAATGGTAAGTTGGTCAGATACAAAGCTCGATTGGTGGTAAAAGGCTTCGAGCAGAAGAACGATATTGATTTTGAAGAAAATTTTCTCATATGTTGTCAAAATGACTTCTATTCGAATAATCTTAAGGTTAGTAGCTAGCCTAGATCTTGAAGTAGAGAAGTTGGACCCGAAAACTGCATTTCTTCACGGAGATTTGGAAGAGGAGGTCTATATGGAGCAGCCTGAAGGATATGAAGTAGTTGTAAGGGAACACATAGTGTGCAAACTGTATAAGAGTCTTTATGGGTTAAAGCAGACATCAAGGCACTAGTACAAGAAGTTTGGCTAATTCATGAAAAGTCAAACTTACAAAAAACATAACTGATCCATGCGTATACTTCAAAAGATTTTCTAATAACAACTTTATTATTTTATTGTTGTGTGTGGATGACATGCTAATTATAGGAAACAAATAAGGGGTTTATCGCAAATTTGGAGGGAGATTTGTCCAAGTCATTAGATATGAAGGACTTGGGCCCAACACAACAAATTTTGGGTATGAAGATAGTTTGAGAGCGAACAAGAAGAAAGTTGTGGCTGTCTTAGGAGAAGTACATTGAACGTGTACTTGAATGCTTCAACATGAAGAATGCTAATCCAGTCAACACACATCTTGATAGTCATATGAAGTTAAGCAAGATATGTGTCCTACAACAATGGAGGAAAAAGAAAGCATGACCAAAGTTACTTATTCATCTGCCATCGGAAGTTTGATGTATTCAATGGTATGCACTAGATCTGATATTGATCACACAGTTGGTGTTCTCAGCATGTTTCTTGAAAATTCTGGAAAAGAACACTAGGAAGTAGTCAAGTGAATACTCAGGTACCTGAGAGGTACCACGAGAGATTGTTTGTTCTTTGGATGATATGATCCAATCTTGAAGGGCCATACAAATGCTGATATGGCACGTGGTAGTGATAACAGAAAATCCACTACTTGATATTTGTTTACATTTTCAAGGGGAGATATATCATGGCAGTCAAGGCTGCAGAAGTGTGTTGCACTCTCTACAACTGAAGCGGAGTATATTGCCGCTACTGAAGTTAGAAAAGAGATGATATGGTTTATCACGCCCAATTATGCCTTATAAAAGGCGGTCGTTGCAAATATAATCCGGTTTAAAGTCTGGAGTTGAATCCTCAGGGAACCAACCTATCTATTACAACTCTCAGTGATGCTATTAAAGATCAGACAAATTCCGGATGCAATAGTTTTCTCAATAATTGTTGGGATTTATTAACTAAAGGAATGGATATTAAAAACTTACAATATTTAATAATAAATATACGCAATGGTAGAAAGATCTAGGGCGATGATTTTCCCAGTTGCTAGACTAATTATGACTCTTTTGCTATAATCTCACCGAGTCATTCTATGAGGATTATGAGCTATGGGTTAATGCAATTATCTCTCGATCATCTACAGTAATTTACTAGAGCATTCTCTCGAACTACTCTAGCTGATAATAATTACAACTCTAATTTATCCCACCAAAGTTTCTGTCACGACCAAAATCCAAATTTAGGTCGCAATGGCGCCCAACTCCGATGTCAAGCAAGCCAACCTTAATTTGTTAGTGATCCCATTTTAATTTATTAAAACATTTTTCCAATACTTGTGAAATTGTAGAACTTAAATCATGAAATAAACAAATGACTTAAACAATCGTAAAGAGGGAGATAACCATATTAGTCACAACCAATAATTACAACCCAAAAATATAATTTCTAATACGTGAGTGTGCCAGGAACTAGCGTCACAAGTCTACTGGCATCTAATAGAATGAGTATCCAAAAGAAAATACAAGTTTGCCCTACTGTCTGATGAAAATATAAACAGACATAGAAAAAGAAAGAGAGGAACTCCAAGGTGCTGCCAGAGAAAACGTCAAGGAAAGCAGCTCACCGAGAAGTCCACACCAACTATAGGTGAGGGACGAACTCCGGACGAATACCCAGATGCACTTGCCTCAGAACATGTACAATTAAGTACATAAGCGTAGCATGAGTACATAAACAAATATGTACCCAGTGAGTATCCAGTCTAATCTCGAAGAAGTAGTGACGAGAGGTCGACGTGATACTTACTAGGGTCAAAATAATATAATTAAATGAAGACTAGGCAGGAATAGCAGTCATAGTAATCACGAAGACAGAAAACATCAAGTATCAATTTATAATTACCTTTGCATGCCAATTTCACTAGCATATAAATTACTAAGTTTCCTTTTAATATAAATCAACTGATACAAGTATCACAAAACTCCCAGTCAATTAAATAGCACATAGTATGCCGAAATCGTACGGCCGATACGTCGTGAAAATAAATGTGCACCCCTGAAGGGTCGAACGGCTCGAACCATAGATGTATCTATTACCCCGCTCGCGAATCGAACATGCGACGCGGTTGACATAATGATAGGGCTATCCCGCTCACGAATCATACATGCGACACAGGTGCCCGTATACATACACATAATTTATCAGGAGTTCAGGAATTTAATAGGGATTATACTTGAAGGCAAGAATTAAACAATGTAAATTTTGAATGTAACTTCCTAAATATTCTCGTAAAAAATTCAAGGATCTTAGGAAACTTAAATTATATTTAGGGTCACATATACATCACATAAAAGCATGCTTGTGAATCCTAAAACTACCCGACATAACATAATAGTAGCAACGCACGGACTCTCGTCACTTCGTGCGTACGTAGCCCCCGCAAATAAGGACATGCAATTATTTATAATCACCTATGGGGACAATTCCCTCTTAGAAGGTTAGAAAAGAGACTCACCTCGTGTCGGGCCTACTTTTCGGGTCAAGAATGCGCCCGAAACTCCAAACTCGTCTCCCAAGGACTCGAAACTAGTCAAATGTTGCCTAAATAAATTAATTTAGACTCAAAAGCATGAAACTCCCCTATTTACTTAACTATTTTAACCTACTTTGAATTATCTCAAAATACACCCCCGGGCCCACATGCTCGAATTCCGAAAATTCTCGAAGGAAACACTCACCCATAGCCTAGGGATCAATAATATATAGTTTTTGTATGATTTCCTAACTAATTAGTTAGTAATTACCTCAATTTCATAAAGCCCTAGGTATTTACTCTAAACCTTGATTTACACTAATTAGGATGTTAATTTACCTAGGAATTCATGTATTAAACTAACATTAGGGTAGAGATCACTTACCTTTCAGTAGCTAGGTCGTTTGGCTCTTTTTCAAGCTCTCAAGGTCGCCAGTGAAGGAAAGAAATGTGTAAAGTGTTTCATTCCCGCATTTTCAAGAACCTCACTGCCTACAAGTCTTTCGCACCTACGACTCGAGGACAGTACCTGCGATCTCGAATCTGCGAGGATAATCTCGCACCTGCGGAATTGGGCAAGGGGATCTGGGCTCGCACCTGCGGAGAGGAGCCCGCACTTGCGGCTTCGCTCCTGCGGATTCTGATCCGCACCTGCAAGAAGTGGCAGCCTCACCTGGGGCCGCACCTGCGAGGCATGGACCGCAGAAGCGGTCTCGCACCTGCGACTGGGACACCGCAGGTGCGGTCGCACCAGATCAGGTGCACCAGCAGCTATTTTTGCTGGTTTTTAGCTTCGTTGGATGCCCGAGCGGTATCTGGGCCCAACCGAGCTCCCGTCCAAATATTCCAACAAGTATAAAATCATAATACGGACTTGCTCGAGCCTTCGGAACACCCCAAACAACGCTAAAACTCAAAATCACACCTCAAACCCCCTAGAATCAAACTTAAGAACTTTAAGTTCTTGAATTCGTTAACAATGCGCCGAACCTACCTATACTACTCAGAATGACACCAAATTTTGCGAGAAGGTCATAAATGACATGACGGAACTATTCCCGGTCTCAGAATTTTATTTTGACCTCGATAACACGAAAACACGTTCCAAACCACAATTTGAACTTAAGGAAACTCTTATATCGCTATTGGGCGCCGAAACGCTCCCGGGTCATCCAAAACTCATTTCCAAACATATGTCGAAGTCTAAAATCATCATACGAAGCTACCGGAACCGTCAAAACTCGATTCCAAGGTCATTTACTCAAAATGTTGACCGAAGTCAAAGTTAAAGGCCAACTTTAAGGAACTAAGTGTTCCTATACCACTCTAAACTCTCCCAATTCCCGAACCATCCGTCCCCACAAGTCATAAATCAATAAAAGCAACTACGGGAAGTCTTATTTAGGAGAGTGGGGTCCTAGAACACATAACGACCGGTCAGGTCGTTATAGTTTCATTATTTCTAACCCCACTTTTAAATTTAAGTAATGAATCTCTTCAATTACCCAAAAGTGGTGTTGTTCAACAAAAATCTAACCTAGTATTCTTTCTAAAGCAACACAAGGCAATTAGACACGATTAATCAAGGGCCCATTCAATTAATCACCATACAAAGCATAGTTGAACAATCTTAGATTAAACCTGGATTGATTATAACAATAACGAGTCAAAATCTCATCTAACAATTGGTTCCATCAACCCTAGATGGATGTTTTAGCTACTCATACTAAAACACAATGAAAGCATAACAAAAATCATAATTCTCAAAATAATGATAAAAGAAAGAGAATAGAAAAACTCTAATTGTGGCTTGATCTCCTCACACTTGTTCTTGCCTCCTAATTGAGTCTAAAACAAGCTTAACCTTTTCATGGACGAGTTCATAGGGTTTAAATAGAGCTAGGCTACTTCTCCTATTTTTTTTACACTTCAGTCCCTCAAGTTTCTAGCATTTCAAGACTCGGTTGCGGCCGCGGCAGAACGCGGCGCGACCGCGGTGAATGGCATTTGTTCTGCCTCGTGATGCTTATCCCACCGCGCTCCAGCCGCGGTCGCGATGGGATCCATTCCAACTATCTTCGCCTTTTTCTTGCTTGGCTTAAACTCACGTAATTGACTCCAAAACATTCCAAAGTGTCTCCCATCATGGATTATATCCTGCAAAGCATAGAAACAATGTTTAGAGCATTTTATTATCATTATTTGCATTTAAAACACACTAAAGTATGGTTCATTATGGATTAAAATAGCGTCTAAATACCTACTATCAACACCTCACACTTAAACCGTTGCTCGTCCTCGAGCAGCAAAACTACACTCTACAGGCCTAATCTTCTCAGGTTACCTTCCTCACTCTTCATACCCAACATAACCACACGGTAGATTACTTTAGCGCAACATCCTAACCTCTAGAGCAGACTCTTTTCTAGCCACGTTATGGTCCTAACTGCTCTCCTACTCTAAATCATAGGTATAGACTCACCTTCCTTTCATGAATCATGTGCCTCCTCACTATACAAGAGACTTATTTTACTCTCAAATCACTCATTGAGGAGTTCGAATATAAAGTTTTCACTCACCCTCAAAAACAAATTCTCATGCCACAAATAACACACCATAGGCTTGCCCGTAGTGTAATACTCGACTAATCGAGTTCGGTTGGTCTAGAATCAATTAGGACTTTATTTGGTTATAATGTTGGCTGCGGGGCCGGTAGGATACATATGGGATAGTGACTACACCTCCCTAAGCACTCCACTACATTTTTACACTTCATGCTCTCACTTTGTCAAACCTTCCTTCCACCATTACACTATTGTGTTAACCCCTTATTCTTTCAAGCACACTTCTCATCCAATAGCCACCACCAATTTGAGATGCTCTTTTGTTTTTTTTGGGTAGCCTATGGTATTGATTATCAACCAGTGTACTTTTTATGTCTCCGTAATTCCACTTAACTGCCCAACCAACCACCCCACACTTATATTTTTTCTCATATCCGTTACACTGCGAGTGCTTCTAAGAGGTGATAGGGTTCAACAAGATAGGCTATTTAAACTTGGGTCAGGCTTGTAATGTGGTTGCCAAGGAAAACAGGCTTATAGTCTCAACGGGGTTGACTAAGATATGTACAATTAGGTGGGATAGCTATATACAAAATGTTTAAGCAAAGAAATGCCTCACTTTCCAGACCAAACGAGACTACTATTTCTCTTTGTACACACACAGGGCAACTTCTAGGCATTGAGTGTTAACACAGAATACACAAATTCTCACTCACACATGGTACATGACTCAATTCAGATAGGATTATCAGACACTCTGCTTTAAGCACTTGAGTCATTCAGGAACACACAATTTAAGGCCTTATTGGAGTCAACTAAAGAGCCTAAGTGTCCCACTAAAACAGTCTTTATTCAGGGTATCATAGAGTTAAGGGCCCTATTCTCATCTTTGTTTTTCGCCTATGACTCCTAAACTAAAAAAGAAAAAAAAAGAAAAAAAAACTAGATACACCCGGTTCAAATAGAAACCCTTGGAATAGAACTGTGGTATGAAGAAAAACCAAGAGGGAGTTGATACACTACTTAACAAAGAAAAATATATTTTTTTCGACTCAAAACCCTCAAGAGACCCGTCGAAAAGTGTTCGTCTTCGGTCCAAGTCAACACTAATCAATAAAAAAAAATCAACTATCAACAAACAAACAAAACTACCATCAATTATATATACAACAACAACAATATCCCCCACCCCACTCTTAAAAAATTGGCATGTCCCCATGCCAACAACAATAAAGCACAGTGAGGTAAGGAGACTTACCTGATGATTAGTATTCATCAGAGACGGTGGCCGGGTCGAGATGAGAGGCACGCCCTAACGCTCGAAACCAGGCCATTATCTTCTTTTCGGACTTTGCATTTTGAGTGGCCAGAGCGTCAACTCTGGCATTCAGGTTGTCCACTGAGGTGCGAAGGCCAACCACATCTTGCTCTAAGGTTGACATCTGGGTGCTCCGCCGAGGCTGAGATGGGCCTGCCTCATCATGAAGTGGCCTAGGCGGGGCAGCGTCAGGTACAACTTCGTCCTCATCATCCACAGCAAGAGGCACAAGCTGTTGTTTTCCCACTATTATTTTGTTGGCCCTGAAAGGGGCCTTCTTTGCGAGTTTTCCATCTATGATGCGATTCTCGGGGACATTGGCAGCACGGCACAGCCTGGTGACCAGTGAAGGGAAGTAGAACCCTTTTACTATCTCACTAGATCAGATTAACATTTCATCATGGATTAGCCGGGCCACATTGAAGTCATGCCGATCGAAAAAACACCAAACCGCCACCGCACAATTTGCATTTACATCAGTAGTGTTGCTAGAGGGCAGAAGTCGGCTACAGATGATGGTGAGCCAGCATTTAGCCTCCCAAGTAAGAGATTGGGAGTTCAGAGTGATGCCATGTTTTATCCATATGGGCTCCCCTCCGAAACAGATGGTCCACACAATGGGAGTCCAATCGACCGGTGGTGTCTGGTAAACTTGGTAATAATCAGTTTCTCCTGAGAAGACTGGTAGCCTGTATGCCCGGCGTATTGCCTCAAGATAAGCACTCACCTTAGTTTTTCTGACTGTGACCACCCGGTTGGCATGTTCCGGGAAATTCGCGTAGAACTCCCGAACCATCAAAATATTTGCCTCTTCCGGTTCGTCAAAGAAAACGTCTAACTGGCGTCTCCTCAATTCATTGAACATCTCCGGGAATTTCTGCTGCAGAGCGGCCCTGTCAATAGGAACTTCATGGACCATTTTTCGGGCTGCCTTTGCTTCAAATCTTTCTTCAGCAGCTTTCGAAACAAACCGAGTGGAATCAAACTGGCTATACACTGGCTGGGGTTCTGCATTTCCTGGGGAAATTATTAGCTCAATGGGGCAATTTTGAAAACACATGGTATGCATAATTCGTGACATGCATATATTAGCCCCTTATAGAACAAATCCTCCCCAATTTCAACCACAATCTACTACCAATGTCACCCCACCAACATGAATTTCTCCCAACAACAGCAGTTCGTTTCACCAAGGCACCCTAAATTAATTACATAGAGAAAGAACACCAAAATTCTAGCCTAGACATGGTGGAGCACCACCATTACATGTACATTACAACAATAAAATATAAGGAAACTAAGAAGAAAGATAAAATAATTAAAAGAGGAAAAGAAATGGGAAACTTACTTGAACAGAGAAGAAGATGAAATCAGTAGGTTGAGATCAATGGAGATGAGAGTGGAGGGATGTGAGATTGGGGGATTTACGAGGGATAAATGGGAAGTGAGGGAGAGGAGAGGGAACGCTGGGAAGAAGAAGAGAAAAGAAGGGAAATTAGGGGTTTTAGGTTTGGGATGTGGGTGAAGTGGGAGGTGTGGGGTAAGTGGGGTTAGTTTTAGAAAAGGAAAAAGAATTAAAAAAATTAAAAAATTCAAATAATTAACTTACCTGGTGTGGTCAGACGTCTCGCCGCGGTCGAGGGGGAGGGGGAGAAACAGAATACTCGTGGTTTGCCGCGGTCGCGGTGACGAAGGTGTGACAAAAACAGAATACCTCCAGTTTGCCGCGGTGAGCTCAACCAGAATAGGTGCGTCCTACCGCGGTCGTGCCGCATTTTCACCACGGCTGCGGTGACTATGTCTCAATTTTTTACTATGTTTTTCTCACACTTTTACCTTACCGTAGTTGTGTCTTGACCTTGTCTTCGCCCAACATACCTCCAATCATGCCTTGCATACTCGATAATGGGTTAGTATCATGTACATCAATTACAACACACACAAAAGAGAAAACAAAAGAAAATCATGGGTTGCCTCCCACGCAGCGCTTGATTTAACGTCGTTGCACGACGAATACAACAATCAATGGGTTACCTCCTAAGAAGCGCTTGATTTAACGTCGCGACATGATGCAAGCTCTTGCTATATCTCCTCAGTTGTGTATTGGGGCTCATTCAGAGCTATAACTACACTGCCCCTTTTTTCTTCATTCATACCAAGGTAATGTTTCAACCTCTGCCCATTCACTGTGAATTTGTTCGTCCCATCTTCTGATTCCGTCTCTACAGATCTACTTGGGAACGGTTGCACTACTTTGAATGGACCTGACCATCGGCACTTCAACTTACCCGGGAACAATCTCAATCTTGAGTTTATAATAGCACTAATTCGCCGGGTTGGAAGTGTCGATCCAAGATGTGTTTGTCATGCATCAATTTCATCCTCTCTTTGTATAATCGAGCACTCTCGAATGCATGGAACCGGAATTCCTCAAGCTCATGCATCCCATTAACTTTGTTGGTGCCCGCTATTTCCATGTCCAAATTCAATTGTCTCAGTGCCCACAGTGCTTTATGTTTGAGCTCAACCGGAAGGTGGCAAGCCTTACCAAACACCAACTTGTATGGTGACATACCAATCGGAGTTTTGAAGGTTGTGCGATATGCCCACAGTGCATCATCCAGTTTCATGGCCCAATCAGTTCTTGTTGCATTCACCGTCTTTGAGAGGACACTTTTGATTTCCCTGTTGGATACTTCAACCTATTCGCTCGTTTTTGGGTGTTACGGCGAGGCGACCCTAGGGCGAACTCCATACTTCTCCAATAAGCGTGCAAATGCTCTATTACAAAAGTGAGAGCCACAATCACTGATTATGGCCCGGGGGGTACCAAAACGAGTGAAGATGTTTTTCTTTAAGAAATTGGTTACCCCCCTTGCATCATTGGTTGGGAGAGCAACTGCTTTGACCCACTTGGAGACATAGTCAACGGAAACCAGTATGTACTTGTTACCGTAAGAGCTGACAAATGGCCCCATTTAGTCGATCCCCCACAAGTCGAATACTTCCACCTCTTGGATTGTGGTCATTGGCATCTCATGACGACAGGATATGTTGCTCATCTTTTGGCATTCATCACAGCTTTTGACCCAAGCATGCGCGTCCTTGAACAATGTAGGCCAGTACAATCCTGATTCTAGCACATTTGCTACTGTCCGGATTCCTCCAAAGTGTCCCCCGTAAGGCGAAGCATGACATGCCTGCAAAACAGAGGTTTGATCTTGCTCGGGGATACACCGCCGGATCATGTTATCAACACATATTTTGAACAATAATGGCTCATCCCAATAATAATCACGACAATCCCGGAAAAACTTTTTCTTTTGACTGGATGTGAAATCGTGTGGTACTATACCACATGCTAAGTAGTTAGCAATATCAGCATACCAGGGTGCCTCCTCCATTGTCATCGCCAATAATTGCTCATCCGGGAAAGTCTCAATGATATCTTCAGCTTTTGTTCTCTTTTCTACTACTTCCAACCTCAGGAGGTGGTCTGCCACTTGGTTGTCCGTCCCCTTCCGGTCACGAATTTCCCGGTCAAACTCTTGTAGCAACAGAAGCCAGCAAATCAGGCAGGGCTTTGACTCCGTCTTTGCTATCAAGTACCTAATGGCTGCATGGTCAGTATAAACAATAACCTTTGAGCCAATCAAATATGACCTGAACTTGTCGAAGGCAAACACTACAGCGAGCATTTCCTTTTCAGTGACCGTGTATTTCAATTGTGCCCCACTAAGCGTTCTGCTTTCATTGTAGATGGGGTGCATAATTTTCTCCTTGCGGTGTCCCAAGACAGCTCCTATCGCATAATCACTGGCATCACATATTAGTTCAAACGGTTGCTCCCAGTCGGGTGCAACAATGATGGGTGCAGTTACCAGTTTCTTCTTCAGCTCCTCAAATTCCAACTTGCAAGAATCAGAAAACACAAAGTGCTGGTCTTTTTCAAGCAGCTTACATAAAGGGTTATCAATTTTTAAAAAGTCCTTGATCACGTCAAGGAAACTCCTCACTGCTTTCACTGAAGTAGGTGGTGGCAGCTTCTCAATCACGTCAATCTTTACATGGTCTACTTCAATCCCCTTTTTGGACACTCTATGTCCCAGCACTATTCCTTCTTGTACCATAAAAAGGTACTTCTCCCAATTAAGCACCAAATTTGTTTCCACACATCTTTTGAGCACCCTTTTGAGGTTATGGAACAATCTTCGAATGAATCTCCTACTATAGAGAAATCATCCATAAACACCTCCATAATGTCTTCGACCATGTCGGTGAAGATGGCTAACATACACCGTTGGAATGTGGTCGGTACATTGTAGAGCCCAAAGGGCATTCTCCGGAAGGCAACGATGCCATACGGACATGTGAAGGATGTCTTCTCTCTATATTCCGGGGCTATTGTGATCTTATTGTACCCCGAGTATCCGTACAAGAAACAAAAGTGAGATCGCCCAGCTAACCTGTCCAACATCTGGTCAATGAAGGGCAACGGGAAATGGTCTTTTCGGGTGGCTGCGTTTAATTTCCTATAATCCATGCAGATCCGCCACCCTGTAACTGTACGAGTTGAGATCAACTCGTTCTTTTCATTTTTTACAACAGTCATTCCACCCTTTTTCGGTACACACTGGACGGGGCTCACCCAATTGTTGTTAGAGATGGGAAAGATGATGCCCGCGTCTAGCCACTTGACCACCTCCTTTTTCACTACCTCTTTCATGTTTGGGTTCAGCCTTCGTTGGTGTTCCCTGGAAGGTTTGTGCCCTTCTTCTAGGAGAATGTTGTGCATGCAGAAGGCCAGGTTGATACCCTTTATGTCTGCCATTGTCCAACCAACGGCAGTTTTGCACTCTTGAAACACCTTCAGTAACTATTTTACCTGCACATCTAGCAAACCCGATGATACGATAACAGGCAAAGTAGAGTCGGGACCCAAGAAAGCATACCTAAGGTGGGCCAGAAGTGGCTTTAGCTCGATTTGCGGTGGTGTTTTGATCGATGGTTTGGCGGGTGGTGTGGCTCTTTCCTCCAAATAGAGGGGCTCAAATCGAGGTTTTCCAAAATCCTTGGCCTTCGAGTTCCATGACCCACTCTTCCAACCCTTCGTCATCCATTTCTTCGAAATTTGTCAAACAAGCTCCCAACAGATCTCTGGCCGTAATGGTCTCATCTTCATCATGTAGGATCACATTCACCGCCTCCACTAGTGAACAATTTGCATATTCGCTGGGTCTCCTCATGGATTTTTGGACGTTGAATGTCACTTCTTCATCGTTCAACCTCATTTTTAATTCCCCAGTTTCACAATCAACCAGTGCTCTCCTAGTGGCTAAAAATGGCCTTCCCAAAATGATGGGAATCTCCTCATCCACCTGGCAGTCCAGAATAACAAAGTCTGCAGGGAATACAAATTTTCCCCCTTGCACTAGCACATCATCAAGAACCCCTATTGGTCTTTTAACCGTGCGGTCGGCCAACTGCAAAAGCATAGAAGTAGGCCTAGCTCTGCCAATGCCCAGCTTTTTGTAGATTGCCAAAGGCATCAAATTTATGCTAGCTCCCAGGTCGCACAGTGCTTTTGCGAAAGCATAACTCCCAATGGTACACGGTGTTTAACCAAAGAATTAGATCCTTTGACCAAAGCTATTTTTAGGATGAACGCGGGTTTCTGATAACCAAGGTAATAACGATAATTGCGAATAAATAAGTAAATAGAAAATAATGAGATGCACATAAAGTAAAGTGTATTATATCGTAGTTTGAATGTCCTTTTCAAGTTATATTTTATTCCCTTATATAGGGAATTTCTTAATATAACGTCTACCTTTTACAATGATCGCACATTAATGACTAATTATGACATTAATGTAACGTTACAAAGAATAACCGTAACTGTTGCGTGAAGGTTGTGTAACGTGTGGATCATTAATTGAAGATCTCTGAATCTGCCCGTAGCTCTGTCCGTATTCATTCCGACCGTGTATCTTCCTTGTCTCAATCAGGTTGAGTTTCCCGTAGCTGATTACCCGTAGGTATGTTGTGTCGTTCCTCTTTGCCTCGTACCTATTTATAGAGTCTTGTCCAGCTGTCACGTTTTTATTGCTCCATATAAATGGCTGAGTCATCAAGAATTATTACACGTGTGAAGATCTTTTTTACCAATACAGATAGTCCCCCCACTTACCATTTATTTATCGATTAGTATTTGGTAAGTGGATGACGGAAATATTTTGCCTTCGCTTCACTCGAAACATTGTATCTTTCTCTGAACGTGGGCGTCGCTTTTCACTTCCATTTAATGCTTAAGTCACGTGTCATCTCTGGGTTGGTTCTGCAATTGTTCAGTGCCTTTTAGGGCTTTTTGCGGCTGCATCAGTCATGAAGTGACACCTTCAATTATGGCTTTCACATCATTATTTTTTCCCATTTTTGACGGTTGTCTTCGAGTATAAATACCCATTTTCCTTTCTTTACTTTCACGAAAAACTTCTAACTTTCATTCTTTATTTGTAAAGAACTTTTTCCTTGTCTTTGTAAATATGTCTTCTTCGAACCAGCCTAAGGGAGTTATAAATGTAGAAGATTTGACCCCCTCTTCTGCTCTGACGCGGAGCTGGAGAGGTGGTAGGTTGAGGAGTTTAGGTTCTACTCCTTCAAGGGGTTCTTCCTCTTCTCAAATTAATTCCCCTCCTTCTTCTAGGTCTTTAACTTCTCCGAGAGCTAGGGCTTCCAGATCTTCATCTAGAGGTAGAGAATATCACCAACCTTTGCGTGAACCGCGGGTTGATAAAATAGTACTTGCGGAGTTTACCTTTGCTAGGGATAGTCAGGCACTTAGAGATTAGCTTTCTTCATTGTCATCTCCTGATAGTGCTGATAAGTACCCTACCCAGCTCACTGAAGGTTTAATTTCTCTTATACGCAGGGACTGTTTCTGGAAGTCCGATTTTCCTGTTGTCGTTCCAAATGGTAACCAAATAATAACGTCTTACAAGACGGGATATTATTTTGTTTATACCTATCCCTTTACCTTAGGGTTCAAACCTCCCATCGACCCAGTTATCATCGAGTTTTGTCGATTTTTCAAAATTTGTTTGGGACAAGTCGGTCCTCTTATATGGCGAGTTGTTGCATGTCTTAGATGTTTGGCTACTTTAGCTTCGGTCCCCTTCACCTTTAATCATCTTATTCATCTTTATTCTCCAATGATGTTCCGTCAAGGAAGTTTTACCCTGGCTACCAGAAGTAAAAGAGTGTTGGTGACTCCTGAAGATGATAAGGATCGTGGCTGGTTTCTTCGGTATGTTGTTGTGCCTACTGCTGGTTTAGTAGGTGAAGAAAATCTTCCCTTCCCTGAGAAGTGGAATCGTGCACGTGAGTACATTTTTGCTCACATTCCTTACTTTTTGCTTTTGATATTTTATTAATACGGTAGTTGTTTCTTCTTTTTTCAGCAATCATGGGAACTGTCGAGAATGTCTCCGGTTTTCGAGATAGGGTAGAAAACCTTTTGTCAACCGGCCCATAGGAAGAACGTTCGTGGAAGTACTTCTCCGAGAAGTATGGTTGGAGAGTTAAGACTCACGGTAAGTGAAGCTTTTTATTTTTGCTTCTTTTCTTGTTTGAGCGTTTCCTTCTTACCCTTTTTCTTTTGATAGGACTTCCCGCTCGTGGAGTTTCTGTTGCGTCTGTTCCCAAGTTTTCCCTGGCTCAGGCCCAGGAAATCATTTCAGGCTCTTCTTCTTCAAAGAGAAAGGCAGGTGGGTCAAGGACCTCAGAAGTAGAAGAGGAAGAGGAGGGCACTTTGGTCCATAGGTCACGCAGAAGGAATGTGGTCTCAGACGACGAGTCTACACCTATCATAGTGCCTTCCGTGCTTGAAGTTGGACTTTCTGACTCCGAGGATGCTACTCCCTCTCCCGTGCGTGAATATGTTGACCATTTATTCCGTGAAGGTTTTGGTCCTATTGCTGATGAAGCTCCCTTGGCTGTTTTCTCTCCTTCTCTTAGAGAACTCCCTCCAACTGTTCCCGTTATTTATCCTTCTCCCGTGGCTATTCCTAATCCTGTCGTTTATCCCTCTCCCGTGGCTTTTTCGGCCCCTCAGACTTCCTTGCCCGTGGCTCCTACATCTCTACCTGCTTCCGTGCCTTCCGTTATAGAAGTAGGGTCTTCTAGCAGGGAGATGAGGTTGGTGATGATACAAGTCCCAGCAGGGGGTAGTCTCTTTAAAAAGTCTGACTATCCTGATGTGTGGTTGAAACCGTTGATAGGCCCGACAGAGAGAGCTAAGTTGGACAGCCATAGTTCCTTTACATGGGCTAATGAAATCGTGCATACTTCTTTAAAGGTAAAATGCATTTTCTAGTGTTTATTTTTGTACGTGTATTTACCATATCTTATTGACTTTCTTTTGCAGATCAATCTTATAGGCACGGAGCTTATGAAGAGGATTTCTAACACGGAGCAGGAAGTGAAAGAATGGCGTGCTAAAGCAGACAACTGGAAGGAGCAATATAAAAGCTTAAGGCTCGACATGGAGGCCATAGAAGACGAAAAATGTACCTTGGACCAGCAAGTGAGAGTCATGACGACAGAGTTGGCCTTGGAGAAAGCATCTTCTGATTAGGCGGGCAAAGATAAGAACGTCCTTGAGTCCTCATTCGCAGAGCAGTTGTCTCGTGCCTCCGAAGAGATCAGGAATTTGAAGGCCTTGCTGGACCAAAAGGAGGAGTATTCAGGTGATCTTTTGCAATCACTTACTCAGACCCAGGAGGATCTCTGCAACTCTTTGTAGAAATTTTAATTCTTGGAAAGGTCTCTCGCTCCTTTAAGGGTCTCCAAAGATGTTGTCGTGGCTCAGAGGGGGACGAACTAAGAGCTGAGGTTATGCTTTGGGAGAAAGATTATGAAGCTTTTGAAGATAGGACATCCTTTGATGTCAGTTGGGCGTATATGAACTCTCGCCTCGACACATTGACTGAAATGAGCCGAGAGGGTTTCGACCTTAATGCTGAAATTGCAAAAATCAAGGAAGCCATTGAGAAGGCTCAACAAGGTCATAATCTCTCTTCACCTGAAGGTGAGGCTCCTCATGTTCAAGTCTTCTCGTCCCAAGCTGCTCCTACTTCATCTGCCAATGACGTCAACCCCCCTTCAAAACAAGTCTAAGAAGTTGGTTCCCTTTTTTTTGTCTCAATTGGTGGTTACCCCCAGTCCCATCGGGGGTAAGTTTGGACCCTTTTAAGTCCCCAAATGACAACTTAGGGGCATCACAATGTAAAATATTTAATACGGCTAAGTCTGGGTTAATACTCAGTTCACTTAGCCGTTAATATATTAATGCAAGTACGACTTTAATTTCTGTAGAGTTTTTGTTTCACTCTTTTAGTCTTTTGCATGCTTTATTTTCGAGGTTTCAGTTTTACCTCTGAGTTTTGCGCATAAAATGCTTTAGACTATCCGTACCTTTTCGTAGTAGGTACGATTTTATGAAAGAGAGACCTTTTTTGATCGACACTTAATGAAGAAGACGTCCCAACTTCATAATGTTGTAAAAATGCAATAGAGAGATAGGAATTTTTCACATGTTTAACAATGTTTCTGAAGAAAGTTTTTATGTCGAACTACCATAACATTTTACATGTGTTTGATTATCGTCCAAAACCCATGTTGCAACTATTTTCTTTTAACAATTTTAATATACACTTGTATTTTGTAACTGTTTTCCTTATGTAACAGTTTTTTCGAGTTAATACAAGGGAATAACTGTCTTTTGTTTGTAACAGTTTTCATAAAGGTATGGGTTTTTACCCGTAACTGTTTTTATTGACAACAGTTTTTAATAAACATGAGGGTGATGCTTTTTCATTCGTAACTATTTTTTGTTTATAACAGTTTTTGAATAAATGCAAGGATAGTGATCTTTCATCCGTAATTGTTTTTTATTGATAATAGTGTTCCGTATGAGTACAAATATTTCATAACTATTTTTAGTTACAACAGTTTTCTGAATGAGTACAAAGATGATGATCTTTATCCACAACTGTTTTTAGTTACAACAATTTTCTAAATAAGTACAAAGATGTGCATTTCTCCCTCGTAACTGATATTTTTCCTTTTAACCTGAACGTTTGTTTACATCTATGAACATTGGTCGAAGGTTTTTGAATCAGGATTTTGACTTTTTAAGTGTTTGGCTCTTTCTATTTTGCTCGTATCACTTGACTTGTTGGGTAGATAGATCTTCAGGCTCAATCTTTGACTTTTTGATAATCTTCTTTGCTTCGTCTTTTCCTTCCATACTTATAGTCCCCCAAGTGTTTGAGCTTTGAAGAATGAAATCTCGAGCACTTGACTAATCCTTCTTTGTGGTCCTTTTTCCTGAAAAGGAAAAACATACGGGACTCGAAGGTATATATGTTTTAGATGATGACTGCTTAACCCTTTAAAACGTCCATCAGAAAGTGTAACCCTAGACCGGGAATTCAATTACTTCCTCGCGTCTTTGCAGGTCTAATATCATCATCTGGTGATGGGTTAGCTTTTTGCCTATCATCTAAAACGGTTAGTAAAATTTTAACTGTACAAATATGAAATCAAACGCAGTGATACCTGACCGGTGGTATTCTTTTTCCTTATAAGTAATACTTCTTCAAATGGATGGATTCTAGCTTGTGGGTAAGATCCTACCGTCCATAGCTTCCAGCTCATAGGCACCTTTCCCAGCGATGCCTCGGACTTTGTAGGGTCCTTCCCAATTGGGGTTTAACTTCCCCGCAACAGCTTCTTTTGTTGATTGGAAGACTTTCTTGAGAACGAAGTCCCCAATTTTGAAGTATCTGAGGTGATCTTTCCGGTTGTAATAACGCTCTATGATTTTTTTTTGAGCTGCCATACGTATTAGCGCAGACTCTCTTCTATGTTCGAGAAAGTCCAGATTAGTTCTCAACTCGTCGTTGTTTGTATCTTTTGTGGCTGTTGTAAACCTTATGCTTGGTTCGCCAATTTCCACCGGTATTAAGGCTTCTGAGCCATAAACAAGCGCGAATGGAGTTTCTCCCATGGCTGTTTTTGAAGTTGTTCTGTAAGCCAATAGCACTGCCGGTAAATCATCAGGCCAATTTCCCTTGGCTTTCTCTAACCTTTTCTTTAGGTTGTTAATGATGACCTTATTCGTCGATTCAGCTTGCCTATTAGCCATGGGGTGATAGGGTGTTGAAGTAATTCGTCTGATTTGCCAGCTTTCAAAGAATTCTATGATTTGCGAGCCTATGAACTGCGGGCCATTATCACATACGATCTCCTTCGGTATTCCAAATCGACATATTATATTTCTCCATATGAAGCTTTTTACTTCTTTTTCTCGCACATGTTTAAAGGCTTCTGCCTCCACCCATTTCGTGAAATAGTCAGTTAACACGAGTAAGAACCATACCTTTCCTTTAGCTACGGGAAGGGGTCCCACTATGTCCATCCCCCACTTCATGAACGGCCATGGGGATATCACTCGGTACAATAACTCTGCTGGTATATTCATGTTGTTAGCAAATCGTTGGCATTTGTCGCATTTGGATACGAAGCCCTCAGCTTCTTCTTCCATCTTAGGCCAATAGTACCCAGCTCTGATTAGGGTTTTGACCAAGGATCTTGCTCCTGCGTAATTTCCAAAGTGTCCTTCGTGGACTTCCCTCATCAGGAACTCCATTTGCTTAGGTCCGAGACATTTTACTAAAGGTCCTCCGAACATTTTTGCAATATAAAGAATTGCGAATGAGGCAGTACTGCGCAGCTTTTCGGCGAAGTGCTTGAGCCGCTTTTTTTTCTTCAGGTACGGTGCCATTCTACAAAAAATTTAAAATTTCATTTCTCCAATCCCAGGTTAAATTGTTAAAATTTACCTCATTTTTATCTTGATTTATTGCTGAATGGAACAGATGGACAACAATTGTATTGTCTTCATTTGTTACTTCCGTAACTGCTGCGAGGTTAGCCAATGTATCTGCTTCTGCATTTTCCTCCCTAGGTATTTGTATTACCTTCCACGTTTTTAATTTTCTTACGAGATCTCGTGCCTTTTCTAGATATTGTTGCATCCGAGTCTCCCGAGCAATATAAGTCCCCCGCATCTGATTTACTACTAGCTAAGAGTCACTTTTGATTACGATTTGCTCGCTTGAGAGTTCTCGTGCCAGTTCCAGCCCTGCAATGACAGCTTTGTACTCCACTTCATTGTTAGTTATAGGATAACATTTGATATCTTGCCGCGTCTTTTCACCTGTGGGTGATATTAAGACTATGCCTAAGCCGACACCTTTTACATTAGAAGAACCATCAGTAAATAGGGTCCATAGACCCGGATTAGCACCGTTAAAGAGTCGTAACTCTTTTTCCACTTCAAAGACAATGATATTATTAAAATCGGCGACGAAATCAGCTAAAATTTGAGACTTTATTGCAGTCCTAGGCTGATACATTATGTCATGCTCGCTTAATTCTATGGCCCATTTGGCTAACCTTCCTGATAGTTCCTGTTTATGCAGAATATTTCTTAAAGGATATGAGGTCACAACAGTGATTGGATGACATTGAAAATATGGTCTTAATTTTCTAGACGCCATAACTAGAGCCAAGGCTAATTTTTCTAGATGTGGGTATCTAGTTTCAGCATCTAATAAAGTCTTGCTTACATAATAAACTGGAGATTGTTTACCTTCCCTTACCAGTACTGCACTTACGGCAATTTCTGCAACGGCAAGGTAGATATACAACTTCTCCCCTTCTTTTGGCTTTGATAGCAACGGGGGTTTTGATAGATAAGCCTTCAGATCTTTGAGAGCCTGTTGACATTTTCCAGTCCATTCGAACTGATTTTGTTTCTTGAGAACTAAAAAGAATTTAAATCTTTCTCGGAAGACGAGGAAATAAATCTTCATAAGGCTGTAATTCTGCTCATTAGTCTTTGAACTTCCTTTTTGTTCGTAAGTATATCAGGTATTTCTTCAGTGGCTTTAATTTGAGCAGGATTTACCTCTATTCCTCTATTTGATACGAGGAAACCCAAAAATTTACCTAATTCTACACCAAAGGCGCATTTTTCTGGATTCAACTTCATATTATACCTGCGTAAAATTTCAAAGGTAACAGAGAGGTGCTGGAAATGGTCCTCCGCATGTGTTGATTTTACCATCATGTCATCAATGTAAACTTCCATCGTCTTTCCCAGATGTTCCTGGAACATCTTGGTCACTAGCCTTTGGTATGTGGCTCCAGCGTTTTTCAGGCCACAAGGCATGACCTTGTAACAATAAGTCCCACATGTTTGTAATAAAGGAAGTTTTTCCTCGTCTGAGGGATCCTTTTTAATCTGATTATAACCAGAGTACGTGTCTAGAAAGCTTAACAATTCATGACCCGCAGTGGCATCAATCATTTGATCTATATGAGGTAATGAAAATGAATCTTTGGGGCATGCTTTATTTAAATTAGTGTAATCTACGCATACTCTCCATTTACCATTCTTTTTAGGCACCACTACAGTGTTAGCTAACCAGTTAGGGTATGTTACCTCGCGTATTGAACCAATTTTCAAGAGTTTTTGTACCTCTTCGTCAATCACTTGGTTCTTGAATGGTCCTTGCTTTCTTTTCTTCTGCTTAACAGGTATGAAGGATGGATCTTCATTTAGCTTATGAGTCATCACTTCTGGAGGTATACTTGTCATGTCTGAATGGGACCATGCAAAGAAATCGACATTAGCTTTTAAATAATCAATTAATTTACCTCTTCGGCTTGGGCTTAGCCTCGTGCCTATGTGAACTTTCTGTTCAGGCCTTTGTTCGAACAATGGAACAGCTTCGAGCTCTTCCGTTGTTGTTTTGATGTGTTCATCTTCCTCCGATTCCTGAATGACGTCAGGTCTGGAATCCATGTCTGTATGGTTTGGTATTTCTTCTGTGGTGACTTGATTCACCCTCTCATGGCTATCTTCTTTTGTACCTGTTTCAGCAATAATATCTTCCGTACCTATTTGGATAGTAATTTCTTCCATACCTGTTTGGGCAACATCTTCTGTTTGGGAGGTTTCCTTACATTTTGACTCTTCCACTTCTACTTTATTATTATAGTGTACCACGGAATTTATATTTCTCGCGGTTTGCTGGTCGCTTCTAATTTGTTGAATTCCCCATTCGGAAGGAAATTTAATTACCTGATGCAAGGTGGATGGTACTGCTTTCATGTCGTGGATCCATGGTCTTCCCATGATTACGTTATAAGCCATGTCAGTATCGATGACTTGGAACCTTGTATTTTTTATTACTCTTTCAGCATAAGTGCTAAGTTCAATTTCCCCTTTGGTTATAACTGTAGAGTTATCAAACCCTGATATTGCCCGTGCCTTCTGGATTACTTGATTCCCCAATAGCATTTCTTCCACGACTCTTTGCAAAATGATATTGATTGAACTACCTAGATCAATCAACACTATTTTCACATTAGTGTCATGAATTAGTAAGGATATTACCAGAGCATCGTTGTGGGGGACCATTAATCCGCTGATATCTGCATCATCAAAGATTATATTGTCTGCTTCCGGATTTTCACGAACCCGCTTTCTGTGTGTAATTATGAACTTCGTAGCTACTTTGCAAGCCACTCCGCTTACTTCTTCACCTCCGTGTATCACGTTGACAGTTCTTTTTAGAGATGGAGGTTTTGGGGACTCATGATTGTTCTTCATGTATGCATGCTTACCTTTTCCACTAAACAATTCTGTTAAGTAGCCCTGTTTCAATAATTGTTCTATTTCACCTTGTAAAAATTTGCAATCTGCGGTTCTGTGTCCATGATCATTATAGAATTCACACCAGAAATCTGGGTTCCTTTTATTTGGGTTGGACCGCATTTCTTTGGGCTATCGAACCTTATCACCCATATTTCTTAATACTGAAACTATTTCGTAAGTACTTACATTGAAGGTGTGATCCCCAATTCGTGCATTACCTCTAGTTTGTTCATCTCGATGAGGATGAGCCCGCATCTCTGCTCGATGGTCTATATTCTGACCGAGTGTTTTCAAACTTGGGACGAGTTTCTCGTCTCGAAGGTCCCATATAAGGATCATACATGTTTTTACCTGATCTCATGTCTTATTCGGAACGTCTAGAACTGATACGATCTTCATCTTTTGAACGAGCGATGGTATCTTCTTCTATACGAAGCTTGGTTTTGTACCTGTTATAGACATCATTCCATGTTGTAGCTGGAAATTCTCTCAAGCTTTTATTGAGTATTCTCGTGGCTTCTAAACTTTTGTCATTTAAGTTGTTTGCGAATTCCATGGCTTCCCAATTATCAGGCACCCTTGGTAGTAGCATTCTTTCTCGTTGAAACTTGTCTACAAATTCACGGAGTAGTTCAGTACTCCATTCTTTTCTCCACTTTTTGCGCACCGGAGTGTGCTTTTATGAAGGAATTTGCAAGCTCAGCAAAAGAATCAATAGAGTTTTCAGGGAGAAGAGAATACCAGGTTAGTGCTCCTTTGGTAAGTGTTTCTCCAAACGTTTTGACTAAGACCGACTCAATTTCTTGTTTTGTCAAGTCTTTGCCCTTAACTCCGGTGGTAAAAGCAGTCACATGGTCACGTGGGTCGGTTGTCCCATCATATTTAGGAACATCAGGAATTTTGAACTTCTTAGGAATAGGCAAGGGTGATGCACTTGATTTCCAAGGTTGTTGAGAATATCTATCAACGTCAATGCCTTTGATAACAGGTGGCACTCCAGGAATTTTTTCGATTTGATCGTTTTGTTCCTTCATCTGTTTCTGCAAGGTTAGTAATAAAGTTTGCAATTCAGAGCTATTAGACATACCTGGTCTCGTTTTGAGAGATTCATTAGGAGTATCTCCCCTTCCTGAGTTTGCCAACCCAGACTGAGGGTTTTCCACAGTGATGGTATTATTGGGGGGTGGTGTTGATGGTGCAGGTGACGCTGTTGGTAATCCCCTCGCAAATTCTTGCAGAGCTTGGCTTACGTACTCTGCAATCATTTGATTTACTTGATCTTGTTCTACTGTTTGATCATTACCATTATTATTGTTGTTGGGTCTTTCTGGGGATTGCTCCCTTGAACCTCGAGGGGTTCCTGCGGGTGATGGAGTTTCATCCCTTTGTTGGTTATTGTCGTTGGGGTTCGACATAATTCAGAGGATATTGCTTGAAAAGTAAACAAAGATTATCAGATTCCCGGTAACGGAACCAATTTGTTTAACTAAAGAATTAGATCCTTTGACCAAAGCTATTTTTAGGATGAACGCGGGTTTCTGATAACCAAGGTAATAACAATAATTGCGAATAAATAAGTAAATAGAAAATAATGAGATGCACAGAAAGTAAAGTGTATTATATCGTAGTTCGAATGTCCTTTACAAGTTATATTTTATTCCCTTATATAGGGAATTTCTTAATATAACGTCTACCTTTTTCAATGATCGCACATTAATGACTAATTATGACATTAATGTAACGTTACGAAGAATAACTATAACTGTTGCGTGAAGGTTGTGTAACGTGTGGATCAATAATTGAAGATCTCTGAATCTGCCCGTAGCTCTGTCCGGATTCATTCCGACCGTGTCTCAATCAAGTTGAGTTTCCCGTAGCTGATTACCCCGTAGGTATATTTTGTCATGCCTCTTTGCCTCGTACCTCTATATAGAGTCATGTCCAGCTGTCACGTTTTTATTACTCCACATAACTGGCTGAGTCATCAAGAATTATTACACGTGTGAAGCTCTTTTTTACCAATACACACGGGATAGTGAAGCTACCTAGATCGGACATCTTTTGAGCCATGGGTCTAGTCACTACGGCACTGCACGTCTGTGTTAGAGTTACTGTGGACAGGTCCTGGAATTCAAATTTCCGTGACATCAGGTCCTTCATCATCTTTGCATAACCTGGCATTTCCCTCAAAGCATCCATCAGAGGGATGTTCAATTGAATCTGACGAAGCATCTCCATGAATTTCCTGTATTGATCTTCTTTCTTTTGCTTTGCCAATCTCTGAGGAATGGTGCAGGCATCACCTTTTGCCCATTGCTAGTTGATTGTTCTTTGTTGGAATTTTGTGGCACAAGAGGGACCACTTGTACTACAACTTGCTCATCTTCTTTGGCCTTACCTTTACCCACTTGTGCCTGTTCAACCACCACTTATGTGAGTTCTGCTGGTTCATCTACCACAACTGGAACTGGAGTAGCTGGAGTAGTCTCTCTTCTAGTTTGAGCAACCTCTTGCTCCCTATCTAAATCTCTCCCATTTTGGAGACTGACTGTCATTAGCTGATTCGGGTTTTTCTCTTTTGGGTTGATGTTTGTGTCAGCTGGCAATGCTCCCTGAGGACGGTTATTTAAGGCCATGGACAGCTGCCCCAGTTGAGTTTCAATCCTTTTTATTGCTGAATCATGTGCTGCTAGCTTTTCCTGCATCTTCCCATTCGTGCCAATAAGCTGTTGCAGCATACCCCTGATCTCCACCATGCTGCTTTCTTGCTGCTGATGGGTGGTTGATATGTCAACTGTTGTTGGTGTTGTTGCTGGTAGCCCTGTTGTCTCTGATATGGAACCACTTGGCCTTAGGGCCGCATACCTTCAGGTTGTGGCATGTTCGATCTGTACTACTGGTTAGATGCGTGTCTCCACTGTTGTCCTCCTTGCCTTTGACCCCCAAAATTGTTAACATAGTTCATATCCTCTCTGGGGACCTAGTTATCACCTTCTCCACTCCATGAACACACATAAGATTGATTGATGCAAGGGGTACATAATTCTCCATTTGTTGTATCAACGATATGCAATTGCTTTGTACCCATCTCATCAATCTTCTTAGTCAGTATACTCATATGAGTCATGAATATGGCTATGTTATCTGCATGGGAATTATTTGGGTCAAGAGGAACTGAATGCTCTATTGGTGTCAGGGTCGTACTTCTCATCATCCACCCTGAATTCTGGGCCATCTTATCAAGAAGGATTTTGCACTCAGTGAACGTCTTGCTCAGAAAAGCACCTCCAGATGAAGCGTCGACATTTGCTTTCAAATTATCTGCTAGTCCCATGTAAAATCTCTGGCCGAGCATCTGATCTGGAATACCATGGTGAGGACACTTCACCAACATCCCCTTGAATCTTTCACACGTTTCCTGCAGGGTCTCATTGGGGATCTGATTGTACTGCAATATTTCATCAATCTGTCTAACAGTTCTGTTAGGAGGGGTAGAACTTGTTCAAGAACTGCTTGACTAATTCCTCCCATGTGGCTGTGGAATTGATTGGGAGTGAAGTCAGCCAAGTCTGAGCTTCCCCAGTGACAGAGAACGGGAACAGTAGCAGCTTGATGGACTCCGGGGTCACATTTGGCTGCCTTTGGGTCACACAAATTGACAGAAAATTTTTCAAGTGTTGTTGAGGGTCTTCAATGTGTGACCCAGAGAACAATCCCTTATTCTGCAAAAGATGCAGCATGTTGTTAGTGATCTGGAATGTCTGCGCCTGTATTTGGGGCACAACAAAGGTCGTAGCCAGGTTGTCAGTTGTAGGTTATGCCCAGTCATAGAGTGCCGCTTATGGCACATGAGATTCCACTACCCATTCGCCTGGTGCACGAGGTACTTCGTTGGGTACAAGAGGTACCCGGTTGTTTTCGTTGACGTTATCCAAGTTATCCATTGCAGTTTGCGGTAATTGTTTGTCCTTCTTGTTAGCCCGATTTAGTGCCCAGAATGTTTTCTCGGGGTCAGAGAGTCCTTCAAGAAGTTCACCAGTCCTCAAAGAGTTTCTAGGCATACACCTGGATCACACAAGAAGTCAAACGTGAGAAATTAGATGTATTATTACTTAGCACCGCAGAAAATTGAGCTAAACTAATAATTTTAGCAATACTTCTAAGTTGTAATAAATAACACTGTTAGCTCCCCGGCAACGACGCCAAAATTTGATCACGCCCAACTATGCCTTATAAAAGACAAATCGGTCATTGCAAATATAATCCGGTTTAAAGTCCGGAGTCGAACCCTCAGGGAACTAAACTATCTATTACAACTCTCAGTGATGCTATTAAAGATCAGACAAATTCCGGATGCAATATTTTTCTCAATAATTGTTGGGATTTATTAACTAAAGGAATGGATATTAAAAATTAATAATATTTAATAATAAAGATACTCAATGGTAGAAAGATCTAGGGCAGTGATTTCCCCAATTGCTAGACTAATTCTGATTCTTTTTCTATAATCTCACCGAATCATTCTATGAGGATTATGAGCTATGGGTTACTGCAATTATCTCTCGATCAACTACAGTAATTTACTAGAGCATTCTCTCGAACTACTCTAGCTGATAATTATTACTGCTCTAATTTATCCCACCAAGTTTCGTTATTTCTAACCCCACTTTTAGATTTAAGTAATGAATCTCTTCAATTACCCAAAAGTGGTGTTGTTCAACAACAATCTAACCTAGTATTCTTTCTCAAACAACACAAGGCAATTAGACACGATTAATCAAGGGCCCATTCAATTAATCACCATACAAAGCATAATTGAACAATCTTAGATTAAACCCGGATTGATTATAACAATAACGAGTCAATCTACCAATTGGTTCCATCAACCCTAGACGGATTGTTTAGCTACTCATACTAAAACACAAGGAAAGCTTAAGAGAAATCATAATTCTCAAAATAATGATAAAAGAAAGAGAATAGAAAAACTCTAATTGTAGCTTGGTCACCTCACACCGTTTCTTGCCTCCTAATTAAGTCTAAAACAAGCTTAACCTTTTCATGGACGAGTTCATAGGGTTTAAATAGAGCTAGGCTAACTTCTCCCATTTTTTCACACTTCAGTCCCTCAAGTTTCTGGCTTTTCATGACTCGACCGCGGCCGCGGCGCGATCGCGGTGAATGTCATCAGTTCTGCCTCGCGATGCTTATCCAAACGCTCCAGCCGCGGTCGACCGCGGTCATGGTGGGATCCATTCCAGCTATCTTCGCCCTTTTCTTGGTTCTTTTTCCCACGGGTTCTTCTCGATTGGCCTTAAACTAACGTAATTGACTCCAAAATGTTCCAAAGTGTCTCCCATCATGGATTATATCCTGCAAAGCATAGAAACATTGTTTAGAGCATTTTGTTATCATTATTTGCACTTAAAACACACTAGAGTATGGTTCATTATGAGTGAAAATAGCATCTAAATATCCTACTATCAATGGTTGAGACAATTCCTTCAAGATCTTGGATTGCATCAGGAGGAGTATGTCATCTATTGTGGCAGTCAAAGTGAAATAGACCTTAGCAAGAACTCTATGTACCATTCAAGGACCGAACACATCAACGTGAGATATCACTTGATTCGATAAATCGTAAAGAATGAATCTCTTAAAGTCTCAAAGATTTCAACAAGTGAGACTCCCACAGATATGCTGACCAAGGTGGTACCAAGGAGACAAGTTCAAATTGTGCAAAGAACTTGTCAGCATTCACTCAAGCTAGAAGTCTGGTGTTACCTCCTTCGGGTGAATGGGTCTGGAGGGGGAGACTGTGAGGTCCATCCTCATAACGAAGAAGAAAAGGAAGAAAAAGTGTCAAATATGGTAGGCACTTATGTGATTTGCAAATCTGCAGAAAGGAAAAGTGTCAAATAAGGTAGGCACTTATGTGATTTGCAAATATGTAGAAAGGAAAAGTGCCAAAAATAATAGGCGTCAAAGAGTGAGGCTTCGCCTATAAAAGGAGAGCTTTGACTCTCATTTCTACACACTAACAAAGAAAGAAAGAAATAATGATGTTTCATAGACAGGGTATAAGAAAATATGTTGTGAGAAAAATAGAGAGTGAGCGATATTGTAGTAAGGTGGGAATATCAAAAGAGGTTATTTCTTTTGAGTGTTGTAGTGATCTTTGGAGTATTTTACTACAAAGTATAAAATTCCTTACTACAGTGATATCAGTTGCTCGTCTCGGGGCCGTGGTTTTTTCCCTTATCAAAAGGGTTTTCCATGAAAATATTTTTGGTGTCGTTGTCACTCTTTTATTCTTATTAATTATTGTATCTCGCTGCTATGTTATTATTCCGCTTTCATTACCGTGAATATTATTTCTATGGGGGGTTTTTCCCAACATCTTATAATCGAAATTACATGTCACGACCCAAATTCGTCCTCCGTGAATTTGTCGTGACGGCACCTAGTTGAAAATTAACAACTAACAATGGCAGACTTTTTACATAAGAAATTGAGATGCCGCTCGACATATAAAATAACCAACTCTCGAAATATACATAACACTCCCAAGACCCGAAACACCATAAGTCACAAGCTTCTACGAAGTTCTAACTGTTCTATGCATCAATGTTTATAGAAATAAAAGAAGAATCAACATAGGGGGATAAAGGGGAACTTTGAGGATCTGCGGATGCGGACAGATGTACCTTGAAGTATCCGACAGCAGCGACTACATCTAAGAACGAGGTTGGTAGAAGGAACCTGGATTTGCACACGAAAATATATACAGAAAAGGGCGTGAGTACACCATAACGGTACCTAGTAAGTACCAAGCCTAACCTCGGTCGAGTAGTGACGAGGTCAGGTCAGGGCCCTACTGGTGTGTGTGTGTGTGTGTGTGTGTATATATATATATATATATATATATATATATATATATATAACAAAAAGAAGGCATAATGAAATAGCGCAATAAAATAAACACAAAAATTTAACAAGAATGAAATCATAGAAAGGTAACAGCTTAGTACATAGAAATAATAAGAGGCGATCTCCCGAGATACTGTCTCGTAGTACCGAATGTATATTTGCAGGGGGATCTCCCGGAATACCATTCCATAGTCCCAAAGTAAATGTGCAAGACAGGGAGATCTCCTGGAATATCGTTCCATAGTCCCAAAGTAAATATGTAGGGGGGTCTCCCGAAAATACCGTTCCGTAGTTCCAAAAGTAAATACATAGCTCAAACAATAGAATTCAACAGCTACAACACGAAATCCTACAATTTGGACTAATTACATGTTAAGGAAAAGTAGGAAATTCACTAAACATGTTGCACGGAGTTCAGGTAAAAAAGTAAGCAGACATGTTATTCTAATCTATCAGGATACTACACATGCTGATATGACTCAAATAAGAAGGAAAACAGGTTACTACTTAGCAGAAATCGGGTATTTACAACAATTAGCCCTTGTACATGCTCTTCACCTCGCGTACACGGCGCTCACATATCAAAACAGTACCAAATCCTAAAGGGAGTTCCCCCCACACAAGGTTAGGCAAGCCACTTACCTCGAACCAAACCTCAATCAATCTGTAACAATGATGTTTACACGAAAATCCGAATTCGAATGGCTAAAATCTATCCAAAATCAATTACACATCATAAATATAACTACAAGGAACTAATCTAGCTACTGAAATCAAAGCTAAAGCAAGAAATGGGAATCACCCTAAAAAGCCTCCCCGGGCCCACGTCTCGAAATTGGATAAAGTCACAAAATATGAACACCCATTCACTCACGAGTTCACTTGTGCCAAAATTATCCAAATTTGATGTCTAAATCCCAATCAAAACTCAAAAATTTGGTGGAAGAACTTTTCCCCATTTTCCCCAAATTTTCAACCCAAATCCGAAATTAAATGGTGGAATCAACTATGGATTAATGAGATATAACCATAAAGGAGTAAAGAATCTTTACCCACAGGTTTCCTTTGAAAATCACTTGAAATATCGTCTTAATCCGAGCTCTCTAGGTCCAAAAATGAAGAATGAAATCAAATCCTCGCACTTAGCCCTTTTTCTGCCAGTCAAACCGCACTCGCGGTCCAATTTCCGCTTTTGCGGCGAAGACTCTGCACCTGTGGAGTTTCACTTAATAGACAAGCATCGCACCTGCGCACAACAATCCGCATCTGCGGACGCGCTTCTGGGCTCAACTGTTCGCTTCTCCAAAAACCTTGACCACCTCAGCTTCCTCACCTATTCCGCTTCTGCGATCACACTTTTGCAGATGCGGTTCCGCTTCTGCGGCTTACACGTCGCACCTGTGACCACTGGCCAAACTCATCATCTTCCCATCTGCGATCGCCCACTCGCCTCTAGAAGCTCGCACCTGTGGCTAATCAGACTGCAGGTGAAATGACACCAGAAACAGCCCTGCATCAGCCATTTCTCTAAGTCCAAAATGCATCTGAAAAACACCCGAGGCCCCCGGGACCTCAACCAACATACCAACCAATCCTAAAACATCATACGAACTTATTCGAGCCCTCAAACCACATCAAAAAAAGCTAAAATAACGAATCATCCTCCGATTCAAACCTAAAGAACTTGAAACTTCCAAATTCAACAAACGATGTCGAAACCAACCAAACCACAACTGATTGACCCCAAATTTTGCACGCAGGCCATATTCAACCCTACGGACCTACTATAACTTTCGAAATTAGAATCTGACCCCCCACATTAAAGAGTCCACTACCGGTCAAAATCTCCAAAACTTCGACTCTCGCCATTTCAAGCCTAAATGAGCTACATGCCTCCAAAACACGATCCGGACATGCCCCTAATTCCAAAATCACCTAACGGAGCTAACGAAACTGACGGAACTCCATTCCGGAGTCTTCTTCACATTGTTCCAACTACGGTCCAAATCTTAAGGCTTAAGCTCCCGTTTAGGTACTAAGTGTCCCAAAACACTCCAAAAATAAAAATGAAACCTCCCAGCAAGTGACAATAGCATAAATAGATACGGGGAAGCAGTTAGCAAAAGATCAAGGCTATAACTCTCAAGACGACTGGCCGGGTTGTCACATCCTCCCCCTCTTGAAACAATCATTCATTCTCAAACGAGTATAGAGACATACTTGAAGTTGTGAAAAGATGAGGATAACGGCTGCGCATATCCTGCTCGATCTCAAGTTGCCTTCTCGACCAGTCGACCCCTCCACTGCAACTTCACTAAAGCAATGTTCTTTGACATTAGCTTTCTGACTTGCCTGTCCAAAATAGCTATTGACTCTTCAACATAAGATAGATCCTTGTCCAACTGGACTGAGCTGAAATCCAATACATGAGCTGGATCACCGTGGTATTTCCAGAGCATAGAAATGTGGAATACCGCTCCTGCTTGGGTGGTCCCATAAGCAACCTCCCCAACACGTCACAATACCTCAAAAGGACCAATGTATCTTGGGCTCAGCTTGCCCTTCTTTCAAACCTCATAACGCCCTTCGTAGGTGATACCCGGAGCAAGACCCGCTCTCCGACCATGAATGCTACATCCCGAACCTTCCGGTACGCTTAACTCTTCTGTCGAGACTGGGCTGTGAAAAGTCGATCATGTAGCACATTCACCTTATCCAGGGCATCCCGGACCAAGTCTGTACCCAATAGTCTGTCCTCGCCCGGCTCGAACCATCCTACTAGGAACCGACATCGCCTACCATACAGAGCCTCATATGGTGCCATCTGGATGATCGACTGATAGCTGCTGTTGTAGGCAAACTCCGCAAGTGGCAAGATCTGGTCTCATGACCCTCCAAAATCCATCACACACATACAGAGCATATCCTCTAATATCTGAATAGTGCACTCGGACTGTCCGTCCTTCTAAGGGTGAAATGCGGTGCTCAGCTCCACTCTAGTACCCAACTCCTGTTGTACGGCTCTCTAGAATCGTGATGTAAACTACATACCCCCTGTCACACCTCCTTTTTTTCACGTGAGGGTGGGATAAGGGATTTTTTCCAATTTAAGTGACATTATTCTAATTTGGAATTATTTAATTTCTCATACTGAATTATTTATTTATGGTGTTCCGAGTCACCATTTATTTAAAATCCCAGATCGAAAAAATTTGGCTCCGTTAAAAGTATGTGAACCAGAAGACCGGGTAAGAAATTCTGTTAATCCGGGAGAAGGTGTTAGGTACTCCCGAACTCTGTGATTCTAGCACGGCCGCTTAATAATTTATATTTTGGCTTATTGATTCTAATTACTCATTTTAGGACCTATGTGTATTTATCCTTTACCGTTTTTAACTACTTGATTTTAAAGGATTACCTTAATGCGAGTTACTTGTACATATACCCGTTTAGTTTGGTGTGTCAAAAATCATGTCATGCGTACATGTACAAAACTCACGACATTTGGGTTATTTGAGAAAAATAGTCAAAGTCACGCGAACGCATACCTTGAATTTATTTGAACATCGGAATCACGTCACGCGAATAGTAGTTTTAAAACCCGTGCCTAAAGCATTTCTACGAGTGTTTGATTATTTACTAAGAGTGTTTGACCATGGTCACGCGAACATGTACATTTGTTTGTTTTGGCATCACAACTATGTCACGTGTGCGTGTACATAATTGTAATAATTTTTTTGATTATGGATACCTAAAGTCATGCTTATGTCTCTAATCATATGTCGTATTTCTAGGGTTAAAGGTTCAACACTAATGTGATACATTAGTTTGTTTCAAATAGGTAAGCTTATGTACGAACTGCCTATCAGGCCCAGATTTTTAGAAGTTTGGGGCCTAATAAGGACTGAATCCAAATAGACTCGGGCACATGGTCATATTGTCCATTATTTGGATCATGCTACTGAATTCATTTGAAAGAGAATTTGGGCCTATTTGAGTCCAATTGGACTCTGACCCAATTAAGCATTCAATCAATTAAACACATTTGATTCAAAAGGTTTGGGCCTAGTAATGAGTCAGAATGACTCTGGCCCAATGCATATTTATTTGAATGAGTTTGAAATTTGAATTTGTAATGACATATGTAAAATTTTGCCTATATTTTGTTTATATTTTAAAACAGAAGTAAAAGGGTTTTGGAATAAAACAGATCAAAATTTAGTTAAATTTGGCTAAGTTTCCTACTGATTTGCCTAAGTCTTTCATTTAGAGTGCTAAGTTTAAAACTTATTTATAATTGAAAATCTTAAAGTGATTATCTCTAATCAAAGTGTTTGCTTAATTTAAAGACTAAATTCCAAAATACAGTTTCAACAATTGGTTTGGGCCTAACTGTATCAAGGCATGCTACATCAATTGTCTTGTGAACAACCCAGTTTCATACAAATTGGAGTTACTACATATAATCATTTAACAAATAATGTAGTAAATAGCTAATATATTAAGTGGATCTATGGCATAAGAAATGTAGCAAAAAAATAAAATTATTACATTTTTGTTTTGGCTAACTGAACAGTAATAATAAAATCTGCTTGTTATTACTTAAACAAATTTTCTGAATTGCTTTTCCCTTATTTTACTACTGCATAAGAACATACAAATCTCATGAACACAAAAAGCTTTAAACTGATTTTGTAATTTGCTGACACTTTAACGGTACGATTAATACAACTTAAATTGCCCCACCAATGTAAATAATTAACATTAATATCTGACTCTTCAATATTATTTATGTGATAACCTAACTTAAGCGTAAAGTAACATTCAAACCAACCACACACATTTATAAACAGTAAATGAAACATCATAACAAAAAGAATGGAAATTACATTGTTAAGGAAATATATTCTCAGCAACAAGAGAAACGAAATAAGTAGAAAATAAATCTCTGGACAAACTTTGAAGCAAAGCAACATGAATGAAAACCCGATTTCAAAAATTGAAAGATATTTTTTCTGATTATGAAAGACCAAGACTGATTTTCAAAAAAGGTTTTTCTCTTTAAAATGACAGGAATTGTTTTAGGCAGTGTAGAGATTTTTGTGTATATTCCCTTTTATTTTTGGATGAAAAGGGAAGAGTGTATTTATAGAGTGAGAAGGTGATAAGGGATAAGAATTAAGGAACAAAGAACCTGCCAGAAATCCCTATAAATTAGGGAAAATGGCATCTTCTTAACAGAAAGGGACAGCTGTCCAATTTCTAGTCCTATGTTATCTCAGAAAATGGACAAGTGTCCAGATTCTGGATATTTTTGGATCTTATCCTTTTTTCCTACTCAATATTGAGATAGTTCTCCATATTCTAGAAGGTTCTAGTGATTTTTGAGAAATTTCAGAATTTAGGATTTTCATATTTGACCCTAAGGTCCTTGGATTTTCTTCAGAACCAGATTGGTCCTGGACTCGAGTCAGGTGACTCTTGGCCTGGGTTCTTAAGCTTTAAAGCTATGGGCCTATCTTAGTCATCCAGGCCCAATTTTATAAACCAAAGGGAATGTGCCAACTTAGTGAGGCCCAGTTTTACCCAATTAAATAAAGAAAATAAACGATTAATAATAACAATAAGTAAACAAATAAAATAGTAAATGCTTAACATAAAGAAAAAATAAATGCAAGATTAATAAAGGATAAATAAATAAATAAAGACAGAATGTAAATAAATAAATTAACACTGTTTTTTTTCACTTTATCTAATTAAGTCTATTTAATTAATTAAAAAAATTGGAAAAATAAAACTAACAAAATATACTTATGTCTAGGTTTTGGTGTTGTCATCAGCCCCAAGAGGAATCTATTGAGCATATATTTGTCACAAGTCCTACTGCCTCTAAAGTATGGAACTTGTTCATGGGGGCTACTGGAATTACTGTGCCATTGATTTAATTGAAGTAGGTTATAAGGCATTGGTGGTATGCTGAATGTTTTCAAAAGTTAAAGTCATTGTTTCAAGCAGTACCAGCTATCATCACTCGGGAACTTTGGAAGAGAAGAAACGCAGGTAAACATGGGGGTTCAATGTCCACAAATAGGGTGATTCGTGAGATCAATAGGACATTGCATCAATTGGCAAGGGTGAGGTATGCTTGGATGCCTAATATTCCATTGTTATGGCCAGACATAATTCAATATTTTGAAGGATATAAACATATATCTCTACAAGAGTAACATGACAGCTTCCTTTTCATGGTTGGGGCAAATGCAATACTGATGGAGCATCAAAAGAAAATCCCGGTCCTAGCTCCTTAGGCTTTTGTGTGAGGAATGATGAAGGTGATGTGGTGTATGCAAGGACAGTAGACCTGGGGGTGACAACTAATGTGGTGGATGAAGCTAAGGCTATTCTTCAAGGATTGAAATACTGTATGGAGCATGTTTTTCACCCTCTCATATTGGAGACAAATTTATTGATGATGAAGAAAGTGATAGAAGGGGAATGGATTCCTCCTTGGGTGATTGCAAATGATGTGAAGAAAATTATAGAGATGAAGGTCAACTTGAATGTGATCTTTCAATATGTGTTCAGGGAAGGCAACTCAGTGGCGGATTTTATAGCTAACATTGTATTTTCTTTTGCAGGTACATCTGAGTTTCATTCGTTCTCTGAACTTCCTAGTGCAGGGAGGAGTTTGATCAATCTGGACAAATCTCAAACACCTAACCTTAGGGTTAGGATAGCAAAGAGAAGAACCCAAGACTGATGGCTTCACAGGATTGGACTCTGCACAAACCTGCATGTTTCGTTGTTTCATTATGTATGTTATTAAGGTACTTTCCAGTGGTATTAGCATGGTCACATGCTCATCCTGGGGGTGCTTTGATAGTGTATAGGAACAATGCGATAAGCAGGTGTTGGATGGTATAATTTATCCTAAGTCTGATATGGCCAAATACTAAGGAAAACGCTGAACATGTCATGTGGTATTTCTGGAGATTATTGAATCATTTCTCAGTGGTATTAGAATGATTTCATGCTCAATCTGATGATGGTTTAGCAATGTTTAGAATGATGTCTATATTAAAGGTTCTAGCATGGAAATATCTGAGCTTACAAGAACAAAACAAGCACAGTTACGAAGCCTGGCTTTTGCCTTGCAAAGCCTGCTTAAAGTCAGCTCATGCCTGGCTTTTGCCTTGCAAAGCCTGCCTAAAGCCGGGCTTAGCCTTGCAAAGCCTGCCTAAAGCCAGGCTCTTCTACATGTTAAGTTAGATGAGTGAGCACATGATTAATACGTGGACACACTCAGTTCACTGCATATGGAGATCATATAGTAGCTACACTTGGAAGACTATGCTGGCTTCAACTCTGTGGTGGAGATGTTTGGAATTCATTTTAGCCTATGGACAGTATATCCTGGCGCCTGGTGAGAGCTTGATAGGTGTTGCTTGGTATTTTTCACTGGCAATTGAATTCTCATACACTGACAGGAGAAGGAAGCACTCAGCTTATTATTTTGTAATAGTTAGTTCATTAGATTTTAGCTTTTCTATCCTTTTTTTTTTGGTTAAACTCAAAAACTTTATTTAACCAAGTAAATATTTACAAACAACCCTAGCTCCTTTGGACTCTTGAGCTAGTTCCTTTACATCCTTTTGTAACTATATAAAAAAAAACATCAAAAACACTCTGCTATTCCTTCCTAGCTTCTATATCTATTTAGCTAGGATAAGTATCCAATCATTCTAATTCTATTCTCCATTTATCTACTTGTTGACCTCTAATATGTAACATTAGAACTATCTCTTTCATACTGTTGTAACATGTTGTTTCCTTTCCTTGAAATCTTCTGGCATTCCTCTCCTTCCATATCTGGTATACCACAGCTGTGAAAAGAAACACTAATATTTCACCTTTAGCTCGATGAATTACTAGCTTTGTTATCCATTCTACTTCCTCATCCCAACTTCCTATCTGATGTTGTATCTTCATCAATTTCAGCATTGCATTCCATATGTTCCTGGAGTATGTACACTCAAACATTAGATGTTCAAATATTTTCTCAATACCCCTGTTGCATAACACACAGCCTTTGTCAACTGCTATTCCCCATTTTTGAATTATGTCCACCATATTCAATCTCCTGTGTAGTGCCAACCAAAGGATGAATTGATGTCTTGGTATTTATTTTGATGTGTTTTTCTATCATTTTAGTAGCTAGTAGCTTCATGCAACTTCTATTTTGGTTTGGACATCTTTTAAGATTTGGGCCCATTTGGGATTTTATTTATATATTAGCCACTAGGCAGCCTGCCTACCCTGGCGCCTGGTGAGAGCTTGATAGGTGCTGCTTGGTATTTTTCACTGGCAATTGGATTCTCATACACTGACAGGAGAAGGAAGCACTCAGCTTATTATTTTGTAATAGCTAGTTCATTAGATTTTAGCTTTTCTATCCTTTTAGTAGCTAGTAGCTTCATGCAACTTCTATTTTGGTTTGGACATCTTTTAAGATTTGGGCCCATTTTAGAATTTTATTTATATATTAGCCACTAGACAGCCTGCCTAGTGGTATATTTTCTTTAAAAAAATAGAATATACTTACAGTGATTTTATACATTATTTTAATTAAGTCCTGTTTAATTAGTTAATTAATTTTAACAGAACTAACTAATGATAATAATAAAAATAAAAACAGAATACAAAAATAAAAATAGAAATAACTAAAAAACAGTAGGAAAAGCGGAAAAATAATAGAAAAAATAGCAATACTTGCAAAAAAGGTAGATCAAACTGTGAAAAAACCCTCATGCCAAGACTCCCATCTGGGATCTGAGATCCTTGATAGGAGATCTTGTCAGGAGGATTTTTGGCGGAAAGATTGATTTTAGGATTTTAAAGAAGATCTATCTGGAGGAAAAACCCTCATGCCAAGACCCCTATCAGGGATCTAAGACCCATGAAAGGAATTATTGGTCTGAGGATCTTTAGACGGACTAGGTAAGGTTTTGAAGCCTCCTCACCTCTCTCATAAGGCCTGGAAGCCTCCTCACCTCTC
This sequence comes from Nicotiana undulata, assembly GCA_005239495.1. Classification (NCBI taxonomy): domain Eukaryota; kingdom Viridiplantae; phylum Streptophyta; class Magnoliopsida; order Solanales; family Solanaceae; genus Nicotiana; species Nicotiana undulata. The sequence goes on along the minus strand of ML243970.1, from coordinate 3,251 downwards.
TCATAAGGCCTGGAAGCCTCCTCACATCACTCAGTCAGACACTTTCAATTAGCCCTTAGGCCATAAACAAACCGGGTTCTCGACCCAAAACCGTGTTTCATTTTTTTCAATAAATAGTATCAAAATACTCTGAGTGTCAAAACCATTTATCAGGAAATGACTGAGTGTAATTCACAACATATCAAGTGAGGAAACACAGTAAAACAGTCCCCCAAGGGGTAAATAGATCGGCACTAGGCCCCAAACACGGCTTACAGCCCAAAACATATCATAATATATAAATACTAATTAAGCATAAGCTTAAAAATCGGTTTAGCAACTCAATGGTCGCCTAAATACGGATATATTTCCAAAGTTTCAATCTTTCCAGTTCAAAACCCATAAAAAGGTGCATAGTCCAGGGTTTCATACCCTCAGGACAGGATTTCAAGACATTACTTACCT
>ML243969.1:83600-110683 GCA_005239495.1 Nicotiana undulata | reverse complement strand
GGGCGACAACATGGCGATTCTGTTGGGGATATTCCCTAGGCTTATACCATTACAAGTTGTTTCGCAAATTTGGACCTTTAATTTTTATTTAAATGCTTACACCTTTTCCTATTCCCCGTTATATGCGATTAACTGTTTAATTTTTTTCAAGTATTTATTTCGCCTGAACGAAACTGACATATCTTCATGTTTTCTTTGTAATCGCTTTCCATTATAACTGTTGTATTTCCTTTCTTTATCGCTTTCCTCAACGTGAAAATACATGCCTATTTGTTTAAATGCTATTTATTGCATATAATGCTCCGCATTTATATTCCACTCGTGCCAAACAAACATCCTATAGAAACGCTAACAATGAGTGGTTGCGCTATTCCAATATTACTACCCCCTAAATTCGGAAAGGCGTATTTGCGATAAAACTAGTCGATCAGCGGTGCAGTCGACAGTTCCGTGCCTTCCCCCTTGAGTTGTCTGCTCAAGTGTACCGGTCTAAAACCCCATAGAAACCTTACTCTATTGTAATGTTGCATGCATCATGGTCAAACCTATCCAGGCTAACGTGTTGTCCGCACAACAGCCTTTAAGATAGCCTTGTCCAAAGTCCATTGGGTTTCCCTGGAACCCAAACAGACGCCTTCACGTTCTGTGCATTTATTTGGATAACTGAATGCTCATGCTAATTATTGATGTTAAATAGTCGAGTCTGGTGGGGGTAAGGGCCTAACCTTGTTTGTTTACAGGAAACGAGGCACGAAGTCCCAGACTCAGCATGATCTAAAATATGCCAAGAGGTCCAAGCTTGGAGAAGGTCCTTCTGGGGACCAATTAGATAGGATTTTCTTTTCCGCTTTACCAATGTAATAAGGCCAATGGCCATTAGTGATTTTATTTCTTGCTTATTGTTTTTGTATTGTTTTTGGATTCGTCCATTTTTACATCAATAAAATGAGGCATTTAGCATTTTAAGTTCTCCAAATTAATTTGTTGCTAGGCCTACCTCGGGCAGAAAGAGGTTCCCCAACTTAGGACACGCTTTACATTTCCACCTTACGTGTTTAATTACTGCAATGTTTTTCATAATCCTCACTGACTACTTTACCTTTTGTTTTGTTTTTCTTTATTTATTATTCCCCTCCCCAAAGGTTAGTTCGTGCATTCTGGCATCATCCGCCTACCACACAAGATCAAAGGGCCCTCCTCCTACTCCTCCTCCCGGTCCTCCTAAAGGAAAAAACAAGGGTAAAACTAAGATGGCAGATATAAGAGGTACCAAGAAAGACAACAGGGATGAACAGGTTGAGACCAATGATGGTCGTGGTATTCAGGTTCTGCACGAGGGTATGTCTCCACTAGAGAAGAAGCTGCTAAAGTTCCAAGAGGAACTTGATCAAGTCAAGAACTTGGCCCACTTATCATTCTCCCTCAACGTACCAGACGTTCACTTCCCAAATGCTCCGAACCCCACTTTACCACCAAACATCCCTAAACAACCCAATCACCCCAAAGATCCAGTTCCACCAGCACAATGCAATACATGTCACCACAACACTCCACCTCTCCAGGATCAGACAAGAGACCATTTCCAGGCTTACCATAATCCCATCTATGTGGAAACCGTAGCTCATTCCCCACCCCATACACTCGAATCTGACGAGAAGGATAGGCTCATCGGGAATTTGGCCGAGGAACTCAAGAAATTGACCAACCAAGTTCAGGGTGTCGAAGGAGTCAAAGGGATTGAGGGCCTGAACTATGAGGATCTTTGCATACAACCCGATGTCGAACTGCCCGAGGGGTACAAACCTCCTAAGTTCGAGATGTTTGATGGCACCGGTGATCCAAGAGTCCTCTTAAGAACTTACTGCGACAAACTGGTTGGCGTGGGAAAAGATGAAAGAATCCTCATGAAACTCTTCATGAGGAGCTTAAAAGGAGATGCACTGTCCTGGTACATCAGCCAGGATTCAAAGAAATGGTCTAATTGGGTAGGCATGGCAACAGACTTCATGGATAGATTCTGGTTCAATGCACCGGATGTATTCTACATCCAGAACCTAAAGAAGAAACCAACATACACCTTTCGCGAGTATGCTACTCGTTGGAGGTCAGAAGCTGCCAAGGTCAGACCAGCCTTAGAAGAGGAATAAATGAAGAAGTTCTTTGTGCGAGCTCAGGATCCTCAATACTATGAGCGGATGATGATGGTCGAGGGTCACAAGTTCTCTGACATCATCAAGTTGGGAGAGCGAATCGAAGAGGGTATCAAAAGCGGTATGGTCACTAACTTTGAAGCTTTACAAGCTACTAATAAAGCTCTGCAATCCGGTGGTGTGTCCAGGAAGAAGGATGTAGGGGCTGTGATGGTAGCACAGCAAGCCAAATCCCCTCCCAAATACCAAGTCTATCCCGCACCCTCATTCACATACCAACCAGCTCCAAGTTACCAAGCACCTCACCTCAATACCAAGCACCCTCACCCACATATCAGCCTACCTCGCCCAGATACTCCCAACCAGCTCCCGTCTATAATGCCTACAATTCCCAACCTTCTTACTACCAATCACCACCTAATCGCCAAAACTTCCCAAGTCCTCGCCCAAACTTCGACCGTCGTCCACCAAAACAGTATACCGCCACAGCTGAACCCATTGACCAATTATACGAAAAGCTCAAAGCCGCCGGTTATGTCACACCCATTCCCGCTGTCACCCCTGAGAACCCTTCTCAGTGGGTCAACCCAAACAAAACCTGTGCTTACCACTCCGGCATGAAGGGACACACCATCGAGGGATTCCGTTCCTTGAAGGACAAGATACAGACCCTCATAGATAACAAGATCATTGTAGCCAAGGACCCTGCTCCTAATGTTCGCAATAATCCGCTGCCTGACCATAAGGGTGGTGTCCACATGATTGAGGTTGATGATGACTGGGATCCCGAGGGATCAATTGGGCTGATTGCAGAGGGTGATCCGAAGAAGCCTGCAGTTACTCTTAATCCGATCGTGGTCCAGATATAGCCATCTGAGGAAGCTGAGGTAAACATGTCCATTCCACTCGAGTTTGAAGTAAGGCCCACCCCCAAAGGGAAGGCCCCAATGCCGATTGAGGTAGAGTTTGTACGGCCACTTGAAGTTGCAGTCCAGCCGACTATGACATATACCCCGGCAGGAATAAGAATGACTACGCCTATTCCATGGGACTATACCGCTGAAGCAAAGAGAAAGGGTAAAGGCAAGTCTGGAGAAGCCATTGCTGCACAGGGTATGACAAGAACTGGCAGAGTTTATACCCCTGAACATTTGGCTGAATCTAGAAAGCAGGCCGCCAACCACGCTCCCATCATCGAGACAGGTTCAGACAATCAGTAGAGAAAGATACAAGCTAAGGAATACTCAATCCTCGACCAGTTGAACAAAACACCAGCTCAGATATCCATCCTCTCCCTATTACAGAACTCTGAAACACACAGGAGTGCTTTGCTAAGGGTGATGAATGAAGCATACGTGCCAGACAATATCACCAGTGGGGAGATGGCCAACATGGTGGGCCAGGTACTGGAGAGCCACAAAATCACTTTCCATGAAGATAAGCTACCGCCCGAGGGGTTAGGGCATAACAGAGCACTACATATCACGGTACAATGTGAGGATCATTTCATCACAAGGATCCTAATTGATGGGGGTTCCAGCCTCAACATCTATCCACTGGTCACACTCAAGAAATTGGGGAAGAGTCTACATGAGATAAAGGAAGGAGAGATCAACGTAAAATCCTTCGATGGTTTGCAGAGGTCCACCATGGGAGAAATCACCTTGTGCTTACAGATGGGACCAACCTGGTTCGATGTAGATTTCCAAGTGATAGATGTGCCTGCATCCTACAACTTACTGTTAGGACAACCTTGGATCCACGCTGCTGGGGCCATGGCATCAACCCTACATCAAGATGTGAAGTTCGAATGGAATCACAAAGAGGTAATCATTCATGGCGACGGTATCAACCATATCTACGGTCGCCAGACCTTTTCGGTCATCGATGGAAGGAGGAAGTTGGGTGGAGAAATCTACCACAACGTTAAACGTGTTAACGCCATTAACAAGGACAAGTGGGGACAGTAAGACCGAAAGCATGTTGAACTGGCAAGGGTACGAGCCAGGTAAAGTGCTCGGTAAAAATCTCCAGGGAATCACAAAGCCTATAAAACTCAAAGAGCACGGTACTACCTTCGGTATGGGGTATGATTATACTTAGGAAGAATTCAAGAACTGGTCGCCACCTTGGCGCGACCCCTACTATCCATTGGAGCAGCCAATACCTCACTTAGAGAAAACTTTCCAACAAGATGATATCATCTACGGTACGGATGAAGAGGAAGCGTTAGCAGCAATGAGGGATTTATTTCTGGACGATGAGGACATGGACTACTGTGTCATTCTTGAAGAGGAGGGGGACGAAGGCCCTTCCATACAGGTCGTGAGCAAAGGATCATATCTCAACAATTGGTCCGTCAGGACAACCAAAGGCTGTCGAGCCTCGGGGTAGCAAGGCTAACGAAACAAGCATTTTTTTACAGTTTATTTATTTAAAGAATTTTCTGCTTTTCACATTTTAATTTCTACAAGAAAGAGCTCCTATGTTCAAACAATTATTCAATTTATCAAAGCATTTCAAGTTTCTTTATAATTTCTCATACTTACTCGCTATTGTTTTCTCTCCCATTAATCTATTTTACACAACATTACTATTACTTATCTTGATGAACCGACGACTGTGACATGCAACGAGGCAACACAACAAACTGATTTCGATTCAGACTAAGATGATATATCTGAGGCCATTATTAAGGAGGTCGAAAACTTTGAGAATAGACCTAAGTCTAATTTAGACGAAACTGAGGTCGTCAGCCTGGGAAACGCAGAGAACGTCAAAGAAACACGCATCAGCATTCATCTGTCACCGTCAGAAAAAGAGGAATACACAGAGTTCTTAAGAGAGTATGAGGACATATTCGCCTGGTCGTATGATGACATGACTGGCCTCAGTACATCTATTGTGGCCCACAAGCTGCCAACCAATCCAACATGCCCACCGGTGAAGCAAAAGCTTAGGAAGTTCAAACCAGACATGAGTTTGAAAATCAAAGAAGAGGTCAGCAAGCAGATCAACGCCAGGGTTCTCCGGGTGGTCGAATATCCTACGTGGTTGGACAACATTATGCCTATGCCAAAGAAGGATGGGAAGGTTAGAGTCTGTGTCGACTACCGGGATCTCAACCGGGCCAGTCCGAAGGACAACTTCCCCTTGCCAAATATACACATCCTGATTGACAACTGCGCCAAGCATGAGCTGCAGTCCTTTGTAGATTGTTTTGCTGGCTACCATAAGATTTGGATGGACGAGGAAGATGCTGAGAAAACGACGTTCATTACGCCATGGGGAGTGTATTATTACAAGATGATGCCATTCAGTCTGAAGAATGCAGGGGCCACCTACATGAGGGCTATGACTACTATATTTCATGATATGATTCACAAGGACATCAAGGTATATGTGGACAACGTCATCATCAAATCAAAGAAGGCCGCGGACCATATGGAAGATTTGAGAAAATTCTTCAACAGGTTAAGGAAGTACAATATGAAACTTAACCCTGCAAAGTGTGCATTCGGGGTTCCTGCTGGGAAATTACTGGGGTTCATCGTCAGTCGCCGAGGAATAGAACTGGATCCATCTAAGGTCAAATCTATCCGAGAATTGCCGCCACCAAAGAACAAGAAGGACATTATGAGTTTCCTGGGGAGGCTCAATTACATTAGCAGGTTCATAGCCCAGTCTACCGTCATTTGTGAACCAATTTTCAAGATGTTGAGGAAGGATGCTGCAACCAAATGGACCAAGGATTGTCAAAGGGCCTTCGACAAAATCAAGGAGTATCTCTCAACACCACCAGTCCTGGTACCACCCGAGATAGGTAGACCTTTGCTACTCTACCTTGCTGTGTTAGATGGAGCTTTTGGTTGCGTTCTTGGGCAATATGACGAGACAGGAATAAAGGAACAAGCAATTTACCACCTCAGCAAGAAGTTCACTCTGTACGAGGCCCGGTACTCTCTATTAGAACGCACTTGCTGCGCTCTGACTTGGGTTGCACAGAAGCTGAGGCACTATTTCTGTGCATAAACAACAAACCTCATATCAAGGATGGATCCACTAAAGTACATTTTTCAGAAGACCATGCCCACTGGCAAGCTAGCCAAGTGGAAAAACCTGCTGAGCGAGTTCGACATTATTTACATAACTCAAAAGCCTGTCAAAGGACAAGAACTGGCGGACCATCTTGCTGAGAATCCTGTGGATGGAGAATACAAACCATTGAAAACGTATTTTCCCGATGAAGAGGTATCATTCGTAGGAGAAGACATTGCAGAATCCTACGAAGGTTGGAGGATGTTCTTTGATGGAGCAGCAAACTTCAAAGGGGTCGGTATTAGGGCGGTCCTGATATCAAAAACCGGTCAGCATTATCCGATATCCACAAAACTCAGATTTCCCTGCACCAACAATATGGCTGAATATGAGGCCTGCATCTTAGGGCTCAACATGGCCATCGACATGAACCTTCTGGAGTTATTAGTGATTGGTGACTCGGACTTATTGATACACCAAGTCCAAGGAGAATGGGCAACCAAGAATTCCAAGATATTTCCATATCTACATCGTGTACATGAATTGAGAAAGAGGTTCACAAAGATAGAATTCCGGCACGTCCCCAGAATCCGGAAGAGTTCGCCGACGCACTGGCCACCTTCCCATCTATGATCCAGCATCCAGACAAGAATTTCATTGATCCTATTCTAGTGAAAATCCACAATCAGCTAGCCTACTGCGCCCATGTTGAAGAAGAAGTAGACAGAAAACCTTGGTTTCATAATATTAAGGAGTACTTGGCACAGGGAGAATATCCAGAGCTTGCAAATACCACTCAGAAACGCACACTTCGGAGATTATCCAACAATTTCTTTCACAACGGAGGAATCCTTTATAGGAGGACTCCCGATTTGGGACTATTAAGGGGTGTTGACGCAAAGGAAGCAACAAAATTATTGGAGGAAATTCACGCAGGGACCTGCGGCCCACATATGAACGGGTTTGTTTTGGCAAAGAAGATACTTCGGGCTGGTTATTTTTGGATGACCATGGAAACGGACTGCATCCAGTATGTCCGTAAATGCCACCGATGCCAGACACATGGGGATATGATAAAGGTACCTCCAAGTGAGCTTAATGCAACAAGTTCACCGTGGCCATTTGCCGCCTGGGGCATGGATGTTATTGGACCAATCGAGCCTGCCGCCTCCAACGGACACAAGTTTATTCTGGTCGCCATTTATTACTTTACTAAATGGGTCGAAGCAGTCTCCTACAAGGAAGTTGCTAAGAAAGTAGTGGCCGATTTCGTCCGCGACCGCATTGTTTGTCGGTTCGGAGTTCCAGAGTCAATCATCAAAGACAATGGTTCCAATATAAACAGTGACTTGATGAAAGCCATGTGTGAAACCTTCAGGATCAAACACAAGAATTCCACAACATATAGACCTCATATGAACGGAGCCGTTGAGGCTACCAATAAGAACATCAAGAAGATATTGAGAAAGATGATAGAAAAGCACAAGCAATGGCATGAGAAGCTGTCATTCGCCTTATTGGGATACCACACCACAGTTCGCACATCAACCGGGGCAACTCCTTATATGCTGGTTTATGGTACTGAAGCCGTCATTCCTGCTGAAGTCGAAATTCCATCTCTGAGAATCATACAAGAAACCGAGCTCAGCGATGCAGAGTGGGTACAAAGCCGTTATGAGCAATTGGCCCTCATAGACGGGAAAAGAATGAACACAATTTGTCATGGTCAGCTATACCAAAACAGAATGACCAGAGCCTTCAACAAGAAAGTTAAGCTGAGACGATTCACACTAGGGCAGCTGGTGTTGAAGAAAATATTTCCTCATCAAGACAAAGCCAAAGGGAAATTCTCTCCCAACTGGCAAGGCCCGTACATGGTTCATCGAGTGCTGACAGGAGGGGCACTCATACTTGCAGAAATGGATGGAGAGATCTGGCCAAAACCAATCAACTCAGATGCAGTCAAGCGCTACTATGTGTAACTCTTTAGGTTTTATCAATGTTGTATTTGAACTACGCCTGACCTGATTCCCGTTTAAGAGGGGATATGTAGGCATCCCTATGGGTTCGGTCACATTTTAATAAAAATTTCATTTCCCCACGAATAGAAACTGGGGCAGAATTTTGAGGAGGGACCTCAAAATTCCGAAGCAAGTTCAACCGAGCACCGCACAAGCAGCAGCCAGACGCATTCACCCACCAAACTGCGGCAGGATTTTGAGGAGGACCCTCAAAATTTTGTAGCGAGAAAGGTTGCAACGTCTTGAACCGCGTCGTGGTCGTCGGTTCATCCAAAAGAAAACTATTTTTTTTAAATTATAAGTTATATCATATATTTACAAAACCATGCATGTTTAGTTTTTCTCAAAAATAGCTTGGTTAGCAACGCTACCCCTGTGATACAAACAGGGTGATCATTATCAAGGAAACAAGCCAAGCCAACGGGGAATGCGAACTAACCCTCCCTTTACAGAACTCACGATTTTTCTTTGGATGCAGGCACAAAGACGGCAAAAGCCCAAAACATATTATTATCTCCTCAGTACGTATATCTCTCAAAAGACGCTCTCAAACCCGTCGCACATGCTGACATTTACTATCATCGCAAACAATGCTTATTCGCAACAATCGTATCGGCAAAATTTATCATCAGCTAAGGACTCTTACTATCATTTTATTTTCCTCAATTGCATAAGGCTACCATTTTGCCTTCCGAGGTTCCACACTACCTCCCTCTGCATTTTATTTCCTGCATTTCATAAGGCTACCATTCTGCCTTCCGAGGTTCCACGCTACCTCCCTCTGCATTTTATTTCCTGCATTGCATAAGGCTACCATTCTGCCTTCCGAGGTTCCACGCTACCTCCCTCTGCATTTTATTTCCTGCATTGCATAATGCTACTATTCTGGCTTCCGAGGTTTCACGCTACCTCCTCCCGCCTTTTATTTCCTGCATTGCATAAGGCTACTATTCTGCCTTCCGAGGTTCCACGCTACCTCCCTCTGCATTTTATTTCCTGCATTGCATAAGGCTACTATTCTGCCTTCCGAGGTTCTACCCTACCTCCCTCTGCATTTCATTTTCTATATTGCATAAGGCTACCATTCTGCCTTCCGAGGTTCTACGCTACCTCCCTTGCATTTTATTTCCTGCATTGCATAAGGCTATTATTCTGCCTTTCGAGGTTCCACGCTACCTCCCCTGCATTTTATTTTCACTGCATAAAGCTCATATCTACCTTGCAAAGCAATCACCTTTCGCGACACTATTTATTTACGCTTTCTTTCGGGCTAAGCTCTGCCTCTCTTTTCTTTCGCAAATCGCAAGACTAAGCTCCGTCTTGTCAGCATCATGCTACTGCATTCTTCATGGGATGAAATATTGCCAACTTTTCCAAAGGCGTCATTGTTCGGAGGCACCATCTGCATGGCCCGAGAACATCATTTCATGGTCTGAGGATCTCTTTTATTCAATTTGCATATCATTATTCAAGGGAATCATGGTTCAGAGGCACCATCCGCATGGCCCGAGAACACCATTTCATAGCCTGCGAATCCCGCACCAAGCGATTCATGGCCCAGGACATCATGGTCTAAGGACATCATCCTAAATTGTCCGAAGACAGCATTCATGGTCCAACGGGAACTTGCATCATGTTTATATTATGCACAATATACGCTTGTTATTTATTTGCAGGTAATCCGGCCGGAATAGCCAACCAGGTAGGAGCGGACCGCTCCAGTTCTCCGATACAACCCCGTAAGACCTTCCAACTTTACCTTACCTCGCACATTGCGTCCGTTCTTGTGAAACATCACCGGTATATTTCCCGATGATTCCGGAACTACATACAGACTGATTCCTGTAAAACCAGGGATATGTGGGCAGCTCAGAAACTAGGGTGCGGCCAAATTCTATACCACAGTTTCATCTATGTCAAAATTGGCCATCATATCTTTACCCGACAACTCTTTCATCCTTCCCGGGTAAATAGGGGCAGCTGTTGACACCCAATTTTTCCCAGACTATTTTCAAACTTGCATATAAGCTCTCAAAATTACTCTTTGCAATAATGAGTATTTTTCCCTATTTTTTCATATTTTTTATTTCAATTATCTCCCTGTTTATTTAATATTTCATATCTAAATAATTCGTAAATTATGCCCTAAATAATTTCAAAATACTTCCTAGCTCAATATATCATTTATAGTCATTTTCTATTTATTAAAATCCAATTACTTCATAAATTGGCCAATTGGGTATTATTTGATTTCAATTACAGTAATTTTGCAATTATAGCCCAATTGTATACTTCATGCTACTTTAATTCGAAAATTATTCATTTTTTGTATTTAATATTATTTAATCACCTTAATTTCATCTATTTAAACTCAATTTCATTTTTTCGTACAATTATTGGCTGTTTATTTAATTATTTATCTATTTTTGGGGTATTTAATATTTAGCCACTTTTATTTTAAAATCTAGCCTAAATAGAACCCCAACCCAATCTTTAATTAAACCCCAACCCAAATTCCTAACTTCTAGTTAGCCCAAATCCTAATTTATACCCGGCCCAACCCTGTGATTGATCTGAGCCGTTGATCAATTTGAATCAACGGCTAGATGATTCATTACCATAATTAACCCCTGATACTACCCCAACCGACCCCTCATTATTCACGACTCACTATCTCTCTATCTCTCTCTATGTCTCTGTGACTCTCTGGCTCCTTCGAGAAGTTTCCTTGACTTCTCTCCTCCGATGGGCTCTGTTCACTTTCTCCAGCTGGTTTTCTCATCGGAAACTATGGTCCTTCATCACCTCTTGGCTACCTACCCACTTTGCACCGGTCCAGTGATACTCTAGGGCTCTCAGGCGAACTTGGAGCGGTCCAACTCATCTCCCATGGTCCCATGCCACCTTTCCGGCCTCCCTGGCCATCTGAGTAACGACCTACGGCCTACTCTGGCTTAAGCCGGTGCCACCTCTGAGGTTTTTCTTTTCTCTGGGTTCCACGAAACCCTAATACTATGGTTCTTCAACTTATTTTAAGATCTACTCTAGATCTATGGTATTACGAAGCTTTTCTATGTTTCTTTTCTCTGCAAACCCCATCTTTTAACGATTCTTACTATTTCAAAATTAGGGTTTTCTTAACCCCTTTCAAAAATGGTTTTACTCCTGATTTTAGTGACTTATACTGTACATGGAATGATTGTTTTATGTTTTATGGCTCTCTGAGCTATTATGATAAAAGCCCTATTTCTTTTAGCCCGTTCGATTATGTGTGCTTGTTTCCCTGTGAAGCCATTCACGTACTCTCTGATTCTTGTCGCTAGGGATTTAGTCTTGTTGTTCTGTGATTCCCCGCATAGAGTTCCCTATTTTTGTGCTATTAATTGTCAAATTGATACTGGTTGATAACTATTTACCCGATAATCACTATTGACTCTGTGTATCTCTTTGCATAGCTATGATATTTTCCTCGAACCTGTGACTTTGTATATCCTGTACTGATTTTCAAAATGTTCCCTTACTTATATGATACTTTCCTTGATTATACTGGGTTCCCTGTAATTGTGATTCCATTCGAGATTTCCTCGACTAATTTTCATAATTAACACCATACTTTGCTATATGAATATACTATTAGTTCAATTTTCCTTAATTATGTACTATGTATTTGGCTTTTATTATATGCTATATGATTTCATTGCCCCTAATTTACTAAGATCAGTCTTATAATTGATTCCTTTTCCTTATTTAACCATGATTGCACCGTTTGAACTTGACTCCCTAATTAAAGGAGTCTAATGTTTTAATTGATACTAATTGGTTACTATTTCCATAATTATGCACTCTTGCTTTATTTTCCTCACTCGTTTTCAACACTATATATACTATGCACATGACGGACAGATTGAGGATATTGATATCACACACGAATACATTGATACACGACATATCACTAAGGCATACTCAAAACTCGGAGCACTGACATTGTTCTGAGTTCTCTTTTCTTTCATACCCCTCATTTCTTGCTCTTCACACTAGTTATTGACTACTCAGGCGGCTGAAAGACAAGACTGAGTAATCACTGTTGCTCTCTCTTGCATCTGCATACTACTTTTCTATTGCTCTCTTGCATCTGCATACTGCTGTTCTGTTGCTCTCTTGCATCTGCATACTACTGTTCTGTTGCTCTCCTTTGCTCTGCATAATTTCTGCACTTTGCTGCTCTATACCCTTGACTGGTATGTTCCTAATTTAAGTTTACACTATCTCCACACATGATGTTTCAGTTCATGTTAATCTACTTGTTGTTCCTTTTGTGCTTTATCTTATGGTTCTACTGCCTACCAGGTAACTAGCACGCTTCTATGATTTCCCCTTCTCTTTTAGTATAAGATGTCTCCTGCTTTACCTTGTATGATCTGCTGTAACCCTGTTTGACCCTTATGGAGTCAGCATGCCTGTTTGTCTATGTGATCATCCTTTTCTTGTCTCAACATGGCTGCTGTTTCTTGTCTGTTCTTATCCTCTACTTAGCTTATCATGCTACAGACTTGTGTTCCCTCCCCATGACACCTGAAGACTATATGATTCTGACTCTATACCTAATATGTGACTCTGCGATGCTTTATGACAACTATGTGATAATTATTTGAGAACTTGTAACTCTATTCTACTGCTAGCATGTGAATTAATTGTCCCCAACTCCCTATCTTTGTTTGTTTTTGTCTTCTTGAACTCTCTATATACTGAATTGTGGTTGCACTACTTCTTTCCTTTTGCAAACTATTTTTTCATAAAACTCTTGCATTGTTCTCTGAAGTCATTTTCAAAACTGTTATTTCAAAACCACCTTTTCAAACTCAACTCTTTCAAACTATAAGCACTTCACACTACTCTTAGAACTTTAGGTCCTACCCCCTTCGTGTGAGCATTGCCTTGAGTACCCCCGAGTACTTATTGAACTTTGACACACAGGGCTGGTAATTCCCCACTGCACATGCTTCAAATTGTGGCAACTGTGTCTGGGTGCTGGTATTGGACAGGGACCCACGAGGTTCTTAGGGAGATTTGCCGCACCCAGACCATGTAAGGCTGTGAAACTCGAAAGGATTGGGGTTGGAAGAATGAGCATGATTGGAGGCTCCCTATAGAAGTAACTTCTTATTTTCCTTTTGCTACTGTAATTCATTATTATTGGTTTGTAATAACTTGTAAACGAATAATTAGGGCTGGATAATGAATATGAGGGGGCTATGCATGCTTAGTCTAGTAATGGGTAGAAAACCTGCTTATAGGATTTTACTTTCTTACCTGTGCAATAGATAACCTGCCTAGAGCATGCATCTCATGCATTAGAAATCCTGCTTAGGTTCTTTTATTTTTCAGCATGTCTACTTTACTCATTTTGCAAGCCATGATCACAGTTGATAACTGTAACAAGTGATAAAACTGTTATAAGGCATTATTACTGCATTTTCATAATCATAGCATATAGAAACCATGTTTTAGGGTATTCATATGTGCATTAGATATCATGCTCTTAGGATTATACCTTTCGGCATGTTTTTCTCGAATTGCAATTGTTGAACACCTAATCAGCATGTTAATCTAATAATCTCGTTAAAATATGGTTGACCGTTTGAAACGTTTCTGTAAATACACCCCTCTTAAAGTCAGGATTAAATATGCATGTACACCCATTTGAAATAAGTAGTCAATGTATATGGCGCCTAGACAAACCTTAGGCCTAATACATTATTAAAAGCAAAACTAATTGTGTTTCACTTGGCTGGTATTAGAACCAATCAGTCTCTTTTAAAATTCTTAAACTTTGCTGCTTTTTCACTCCTGTTTCTATCTCTTTTGAAGTTCACTCTACTTTTCCCTAAAACTCCTACTGTCTTTCAAAGTCATGCATTTACTTCCCCTTTACTGAAGTTTTATCTGATTCCTGTTCTATTTTGGTTTCAAAGTTACTGGGTTTCAGATCTAACTCACTCTGCTCAAAATCGTTCTCTTTTTATCCTTGCCCCTATATATTTTAAACTAATGTTTTCTGAAATAATTTATTCACTCTCCTTTTCACTGTACTCCTGTAAATTACTGGTTCTTACCCTCATTTTGGACTATTGGATTTCAAAGTAAGTCATTCCTGTTCGAAATTTCTATGTCTTATTTAAATCTTGTCTCGCTCCTGATTACTGATTTTCTAAAAGTTATCTGTCTCTGTACTGGGAACTTTAAAACCGCTATGCACTTTTAATTCTTGCTGCTGTCTCTAAATTACTGCACTCTTAAAATCAATCGCCCTCTTAACTACTCAGTCTTAACTGAACCTACTGCTTTCATTACTGAGTTGCCAAAATATATCTTTTTGAAACTTACCGTTTTAACTTAAAATTTCCCGTTTTAAAACCCCATCTTCGAGACTTTAATTGTGTTTGAGACGTGCTACTTATATGTCTACTTGTGGAGGGATCTGTGAGCCTTTACTTGTCTTTACTTGTTCCCTTATATGTGCAGTCCTATTTGTTATGTATGTCGCTTAGCATTTTGTCCTTTAAACCTAAGGGTTTGGCCTAGTACTCACCTTGTAGGAATAGTAGTCCTAAATACCTTTCAGGACTTACAGGACGAGACGGGTAATAGCACGCAATGAGCATTCGTGACCAACACACGCACTTTAAATAACCTTTACGGGGTGGAAAGGGTAGAATACAAATATGATGACCGGTGCGCTAATACCACGTGTAGCCGCCTCATTGAGGAAGTGACATACCGGGTATTGCATTGATGTGATCCGTATTACTTTAAACCTAGGATAATTTCTTTGAATATTTTGTAATGTTTCCTCAAAACCTTTTAATAAAATTTATGCTTCGTATGAAATCCCCTCTTATCTGAGCCTTACTTGCTACTTGTTTGTTTGTCCAAATTCACAAAACTTCTTGGCTGGGACCCACAATTGTGGATCTTGAGAGGTGCCTAACACCTTCCCCTTGGGATAATTTCAAGCCCTTACCCGTTCTCTGGTAACGCAAACTAGTTCATGAGTTATTTACTCTAGGTGCCCTAACGCACCATAAAAATTGTTAGGTGGCGACTCTTCCTTAAACCTTTCCTTTAAGGAATTGTCCAGAATGTCATAAACCCGATCTCTCCGTACCTAACCCGTGCGGTAGGAAAAAGGGGGGGCGCGACAACGGTATTGTTCCCTATGACTTGTCTTCTGTGCAAAAGAAAAAGTTTTTCGTGATTGTCGCATGTATTTATTGGATGAACCATATTTGTTTAGGATTTGTCTTGATAACATGATCCGGAGATGCATTCCTGAGATAGATCAATCTTCTATTTTGCAGGCATGTCATGC
Source organism: Nicotiana undulata (assembly GCA_005239495.1). Lineage (NCBI taxonomy): Eukaryota > Viridiplantae > Streptophyta > Magnoliopsida > Solanales > Solanaceae > Nicotiana > Nicotiana undulata. The sequence goes on along the minus strand of ML243969.1, from coordinate 95,105 downwards.
TTCACCGTATGGAGGTCATTTTGGAGGTGTAAGGACAACTGCTAAAGTGTTGGAGTCAGGTTTTTATTGGCCAACGTTGTTTAAAGATGCACACTTCTGGGTGAAAAGTTTTGATGAGTGCCAAAGGACGGGAAATATTTCCTATCTACATGAGATGCCCATGAACCCAACTCAAGACGTGGAAGTATCGATGTATATGGAATCGATTTTATGGGACCATTTGTCAGCTCATATAATAACAAGTACATACTTGTAACGATGGACTATGTCTCAAAATGGGTAGAAGTCGTGGCACTTCCAACAAATGATGCGAAGGCAGTTATTGGTTTCCTGAGAAAAATATCTTCACCGGATTTGGCACTCCAAGAGCGATCATCACTGATGGGGGCACCCACTTCTCCAACCAAGCCTTTGAAAAGTTGCTGGAGAAATACGGCGTTCGCCATAAAGTGGCTACTCCGTATCACCCACAAACAAATGGGCAAGTAGAGGTGTCAAACAGAGAAATCAAGAGTGTCTTGAGCAAAATAGTAAATGCTACTCGGACTAATTGGGCGAGAAAAATAGATGATGCGCTATGAGCTTACCGCACTGCATTCAAAACTCCGATTTGTATTTCATCGTATAAATTGGTGTTTGGAAAGGCATGTCATTTACTGTGATGACCCAAAAGGTCATCCTATGTAAATTTGATTATGACTGTGTTCCGAGGCCCCGAAAGCTTTCATTAATCTCACCTCGATGTGCGTGCGTAGCTCAGGCGCGTAGCCGGGAAGTCTTTATGTGGAAACTTGATAAGGAGTTGAATTTATAATAATTAATTGATTAAAGTTGACTTTGGACAACATTTTTGGTGAACGGACCCGGACCCGCGATCTGGCGATCCCGGAAGGTCCGTAGGAAAATATGGGACTAGGACGTATGCTCGGAATCGAATTACGAGATCCCAAGTCCGAGAAATGAATTTTTAAAGAAAATTGTTTTTTGGAAATAATAAAGGCTTATGAAAATGAACCTTGATGTGAAACCTGCGCTGCCAGGCCCGTATTATGGATTTGGAGCCCGGAACAGGTTCAATACGTGTTATTTAAGTTATCTGTGAAATTTGGTAAGAAACGGACTTGATTTGACGGGTTTCGGATCAAAATGGGAAATTTAGAGTTAGTAAATTTTTGAGGATTTTCATAAAACTTGAAATTTGGTTAGGAATGTGATTTTGTGCTACCGAGGTCCGAATACAATTCCGAGATCGGAAATAGTTCCGTTATGTTATTTATGACTTTTCTGCAAAATTTGAAGTCATTCGGAGTTGTATAGGTCGGTTCGGCGCATCGTTATAGAATTCTATAATTTCAAGTCCTTAAGTTTTGAATTCAGGGGTTTTGGAGGGTGATTTGAGTTTTAGCGTTGTGTTGAGTGTTCCGTGGGCTCGAGCAAGTCCGTTTATTGATTTGGGACTTGTTGGTATATTTGGACGGGGGCACAGGTGGGCCCAGGTGCCTCCCGGACCCTGCACGAGGCCAAAAAGCAGCAAAAATCACTGCTGGTGCACAACAGCTGGTGTGACCGCAGGTGCGGGACCGCACCTGCGGTCCAGGCCTTCGCAGGTGCGACCTCTTCCGCAAGTGCGATCAAACCTCCGCAGGAGCAGGACCGCTGGTGCGGCTCCCAACTCCGCAGGTGCGAGCCCAGGGTCCCAGTCACTTTTCAGCAGGGGCGATCAATTTCTCGCAGGTGCGAGACCGCACCTTTGGTTCTAGGGTCGCAGGTGCGGAAACCCCTGTTGGCAGCCCCTCTTAAATGTCCAAAATTTCGGGTTGTCTTCACTTTTATCCATCTTCAACCTTTATTAGAGAGCTTTTGAGCTAGGGGAAAGGCTGTCCAAGAATCTTATCATCTAAGGTTAGTAATTTCTCTCCAAATTTCCAATTATACATAGAATTCAACTAGTTTAACTCTTAAAAGTATCAAAATCATAAATTTTGACAGAAATTCTAGGGCTTTGGATAATTTGTGAGTTATCCATTCGAGACCGTGAATTCTTGTATAAATCACATAACTTCGATCCTTAGACTCCGGGTAATTGATTCCTTCAAGAGTTTTCGAAATCCGAACATGTGGGCCCGGGGTCGAATTTTAGTATTTTTGGAATAATAGTAGGAAATGTATAATTAGGCTTGGGAATTGGTTTATTGATTATTTATTGATGTTAATAAATCCATTATGTATAGATATTACCGATTCGGAGTTGGATTCGAGAGGGAAGGCTGTGATTGAGGCTTGACTTGCATTTTTGGAGCCGAGGTAAGTGTTTGGCCTAACCTTAGCTTGAGGGAATAGGTATAGAGTCTTATTTGATATGTGTGATTCATGTCCAACGTATAGGTGGGGTGACGAGTTCCTATATGTTGTGGTCAAGCATGCCCGTAGGTCAATGTGATGATTCATACTGTGTTCCTAATATTCTCTGTACTATGAGAAATTGATGATTTAGAAGTGATACCTTGATGTTGTTCCATGACATGGGGAGTTATTGTGTTATTTGTTTCAGTTGAGGCTTTAACTGTTGATATTGTATTTCTGGTGCGAGGTTGGTTATAGCTGAGTCCCTTGCCGGGGCGGTAGAATTTTTTTGAGTATTTCCGTACACTTGAGACTTCTCATTGTTGATTCTCACATTTTATTGTTGACCGTTTATTATTTATCGCACGAAGGGACATGCCGTGCTGATTGTTTATTATTTGTCACACGAGGGGACATGTCGTGTTGACTGTTTATCGTTTATTGCACGAGGGGACATGCCGTGCTAATTGTGTATTATTTGTCACATGAGGGGACATGCCGTGTTGACCGTTTATCGTTTATCGCACGAGGGGACATGCCGTGCTGATTGATTATTATTTATCACACGAGGGGACATGCCGTGTTGATTGTTGTTGTTATCGCATGAGGGGACATGCCGTGCCGATGTGATACTGTTTGATGCACAAGGGGACATTCCGTACCGAGTGATTTGTGAGGTGATGCACGAGGGGACATGTCGTGCCTTGTGTTATTCATTATCTATTCTGAGATGTTAATTCCTGCTTTTACTTTTTACACTTCAGTTATTACCCTGTTCTAATGTGCTAGCATTTTGTTGCCCCTTTTACCCCAACATAATCTCCCCGTATCTGTCTTGCTTGCTTATTTCTGTCGACATTTTCCTGTTATTATATAGAATTGCACAGGTACATATATTGTTGTCGGTCCTAGCCTCGTCACTACTTCGCCTAGGTTAGGCTCGGCACTTACCCAGTACATGGGGTCGGTTGTACTGATGCTACACCTGCACTTCTTTATGTTGTGCAGACTACAGGACCCAATGGTCACTGACGGTCGGAGCATTCCATCAGTTCATACAGGATACATCGAGGTAGACCCGCAGACGTTCGTGGGCCTTGGCGTCACCTTCTACCCTTCACTTTCAGCTCTGTCTTATCTTATAGTTCAAAGGCAGTCATATGTACTTATTTTCAGACCTTTGTTTTAGTAATCTCTTAGACAGTTCGTGAGTATGTGACACCAGTTCTGGGATTTGTATATGGGTTTTATTTAGAAGTTGCTATATTATTTTTGGTAATTTGTTAACCTTCATATTGTTGACCATCGATGCCTTAGTTATCTTGTTTGTTTTAGTTGCTAATGAGTTTTATTTAGTTCAAATGTTGGCTTGTCTAGCGGGTTCAACGTTAGACGCATTCATGGCCCGAAGGTGGGATTTCGGGTCGTGACAAGTTGGTATCAGAGCCCTAGGTTGATTAGGTCTCACAACTCATGGACAAACTTGGTAAAGTGTGAGGGATCGGTACGGAGACGTCTGTATTTATCCCCTAGAGGCTGCAAAGTTAGGAATAACTTCATATCTTTCATTCTCTGTCGTGCAATTTAAATTCAAGATACTAATTGAGTCTCTATCCTACCCTCTCGCAGATGGCGAGGACGCGTGCTTCCTCATCGACCGATCGGCATCCTGATCCTCCTATTGCAGCTCCTACGAGGGGCCGAGGCCGAGGCAGAGCTAGGGCAGCAGCTCCAGTTGAGGACCCACAGGTAGACCTTGCCGGTGAGGTTCCTACTCAGACAGTCCCAGTTGGACCAGCTCAGGTCCCAGAGGGGTTCATTGCTACCCTGGTGCTTCAGGACGCTTTAGTCCGCTTGGTAGGGCTTATGGAGAGCGTGGCTCAGGTCGGTTTTCTTCCTTCTACACCAGCTGCTTCTCAGGCTGGGGGAGGGACCCAGACTCCTGTTATTCACACCCCAGAGCAGTTTGCCACTCAGTTTCAGGCTCCAGCACCCCAGACAGCTGGAGTAGCTCAGCCAGGTATTGTGGCACCGGCCGCCGAGGGTGCAACTATGTCAGCAGATGCTCTATGGAGACTAGATCGGTTCACCAAGTTATTCACTACTTCATTTGATGGTGCACCATCAGAGGATCCCTAGGATTATTTAGACAACTGTTATGAGGTTCTTCGGAACATGGGCGTTGTGGAGTCCAATGGAGTTGACTTTGCTACTTTTCGGTTGTCTAGCGCAGCCAAGACTTGGTGGAGAGACTATTGCCTGACCAGACCACCTGGGTCTGCACCGTTGTCTTGGGCTCAGTTCTCCGAGATATTCTTGGGGAAGTTTCGTCCCATTACTCAGCGAGAGGATCTTCGGAGGTAGTTTGAGCGCCTCCAGCAGGGATCCATGTCTGTCACTCAGTACGGGACTAGGTTCATCACTCTAGCCAGGCATGCACTTATGATACTTCCCACTGATCGGGAGAGGGTTCGGAGATTTATTGACGGTTTGTCCCAGCCTATCATACTTCAGATGGCCAGGGAGACGGGTACTGATATCTCCTTTCAAGATGCAACTGATGTGGCCAGACGCATTGAGATGGTATTATCCCAGGGTGGTGGTCAGGGGTCTGACAAGAGACCTCGTCATTTCGGCCGTTTCAGTGGTGCCTCATCTGGAGGCAGAGATTTATTTGGTAGAGGTCATTCCCCTAGGCCTTATCAGTCAGCACTCCAGGCATCCCGCAGCACATCATCAGCTCCCATAAGTACACCGCCGATTCAGAGTCTTCAGGGTAGTCAATCTGGTCGTCAGGGACAAATCCAGGGTCAGTATTCTTAGCAGCCGAGGGCTTGCTACACTTGCGGTGGTATGGGGCATATTTCCAGGTTCTGCCCCCGAGGTTTTGCTGGTTCTCAGTATCAGGGTTCCCGTACCATGGTTCCCGCATCAGGTGTACCCTCTCCCCCTCAGCCAGCTAGGGGTGGTCGTGGTGCCAGAGGTGGAGGTCAGACTCATAGAGGTGGAGGGCAGGTCACGAGAGGTAGGGGTCAGCCCATAGCAGGTAGACCCAGAGATGTTCAGGTTGGAGGGGCTCCGCCCTGTTGCTATGCTATTCCGGCCAGGCCTGAGGCTGAGGCTTCTAACGCAGTTATCACAGGTACGATATCAGTCTGCAGCCGAGATGTGTCGGTATTATTCGATCCGAGTTCTACTTTCTCTTACGTGTCTTCCTATTTTGCCCCTTATTTGAGCATGTCCCGTGATTCCCTGAGTGCTCCTGTATATGTGTCTACGCCGGTGGGTGATTCTATTGTGGTATATCGAGTCTACCGTGCTTGCCTAGTAGTTATTGGTGGTATGGAGACTCAAGTTGATCTTTTGCTTCTGGATATGGTGGACTTTGACGTCATATTGGGGATGGATTGACTTTCCCCCTATTATGCTATTCTGGACTGTCATGCCAAGATAGTGACCTTGGCCTTGCCAGGTGTGCCTCATTTGGTGTGGAGAGAGACTCCTAGCCATTATTCCGGCAGAGTTATTTCTTATATGAAGGCTCGGCGTATGGTCGAGAAGGGTTGTTTGGCCTATTTGGCCTATATTCATGATTCTAGCTCTGAGGTTTCTTCTATGGAGTCTGTGTTTGTGGTTCGTGAGTTCCCAGAGGTTTTCCCTGCTGACCTGCCGGGTATGCCACCCGACAGGGATATTGACTTTTGTATCGAGGTGGCTCAGGGCACTCATCCCATTTCTATTATGCCATATCGTATGGCCCCGCCAGAGTTGAAGGAATTGAAGGATCAGTTGCAGGATTTGTTGGATAAAGGCTTTATTAGGCCTAGTGTTTCTCCTTGGGGTGCCCCAGTGTTGTTCGTTAAGAAGAAAGATGGCTCAATGAGGATGTGTATCGACTACCGGCAACTGAATAAGGTTACTATCAAGAACAAGTATCTTATGCCGAGGATTGATGATCTATTTGACCAGCTTCAGGGTGCTACAGTGTTTTCCAAGATAGAATTGAGTATGGTTACCATCAGTTGAGGATTAGGGCGTCTGATGTACCTAAGACGAACTTTCGCACTTGTTATTGGCATTATGAGTTCTTGGTGATGTCATTCGGGTTGACAAATGCCCCTGCTGCTTTTATGGAGTTGATGAACCGGGTGTTCAGGCCTTATTTGGACTCGTTCGTTATTGTTTTCATTGATGATATATTGATATACTCTCGCAGCCGAGAGGAGCATGAGCATCACCTTAGAGTCGTCCTCCAGACTCTGAAAGATAGTCAGTTGTATGCCAATTTTTCTAAGTGTGAGTTCTGGTTGAGTTCGGTGGCATTTCTGGGCCATGTTGTGTCGGCAGAGGGTATTCAGGTGGATCCCAAGAAGATTTCGACAGTCAGAGATTGGCCTAGGCCCACTTCAGCTATAGAGATTCAGAGTTTTTTGGGATTAGCAGGTTATTATCACCGATTTGTGGAGAGCTTTTCATCTATCGCAGCCCCGATGACCAGGTTGACCTAGAAGTGTGCCCAGTTCAAGTGGTTGGATGCGTGTGAGGCGAGCTTTCAGAAGCTCAAGACAGCCTTGACCACGGCACCAGTGTTAGTTTTGCCCACAAGTTCAGGGCCGTACACCGCGTATTGTGATGCTTCACAACTTGGGCTTGGTCCAGTGTTGATGCAGGGCGGCAAAGTCATAGCCTATGCTTCTCGTCAGTTGAAGGTTCATGAGAAGAACTATCTAGTTCATGATCTGGAGCTTGCAGCTATTGTTCATGCATTGAAGATTTGGAGGCATTACTTGTATGGTGTGCCTTGTGAGGTGTTTACGGATCATAAGAGTTTATAGTATCTATTCAGGCAAAAGGAGTTGAACATGAGGCAGAGAAGGTGGTTAGAGTTACTGAAGGATTATGATATTACCATTCTTTATCATCCGGGGAAGGCCAATGTGGTGGCCGATGCTTTGAGCCGGAAGTCAGCCAGTATGGGCAGTCTAGCTTATTTATCAGCGGGGAGCGACCTCTTACGTTGGATGTTCAGGCTTTGGCCAACCGATTTGTGAGGTTGGAGGTTTGTGAGACTGGCAGTGTGTTGGCCCACACCATCGCTCGTTCTTCATTGTACGATCGTATTCGTGCCAGGCAGTATGTTGATCGTTGTTTATGTGCTCTTAGAGATACAGTTCGGCACGGACGTGCCAAATAGGTCACAGTCGATACCGAGGGAGTTTTGAGGATGCAGGGTCGTATTTGTGTACCCGATGTGGATGGCGTTCATGAGTTGATACTGCAGGAAGCCCATAGTTCCCGGTATTCCATTCATCCGGGTGCCGCAAAGATGTACTAGGATTTGCGGCAGCATTATTGGTGGCGGAGGATGAAGAAGGATATTGTAGCTTATGTAGCTCGGTGCTTGAACTGTCAGCAGGTTAAGTACGAGCACCAGAGACCCGGTGGTTTGATGCAGCAGAATCATATTCCTGAGTGGAAGTGGGAGCGTATCACCATGGACTTTGTAGTTGGGCTCCCACGAACCTAGAGGATGTTTGATGCGGTTTGGGTAGTTGTGGATAGGTTAACCAAGTCAGCGCACTTCATTCCGGTATCAATTTCATATTCAGCGGAGAAGTTGGCAAAGATATATATATGAGAGAGATTGTTCGATTGCATGGTGTGCCCTTATCCATTATATCAGACAGAGGTACTCAGAACTTCCCATTTCTGGAGAGTTTTTCAGCGAGAGTTGGGTACACAGATTGAGCTGAGCACAACATTTCATCCTCAGACGGACGGACAGTCCGAGGGTACTATTCAGATCTTGGAGGATATGTTGCGGGCTTGTGTTATTGATTTTGGTGGTTCATGGGATCAGTTCTTGCCTTTAGCTGAGTTTGCCTACAACAATAGCTATCAGTCGAGCATTCAGATGGCTCCGTACGAGGCCTTGTATGGTAGATGGTGTCGGTCTCCAATCGGATGGTTTGAGCCAGGGGAGGCTAGGTTGTTAGGTTCCGAGTTAGTCCAGGATGCCTTGGACAAGGTGAAGATTATTCAGGATAGACTTCGTACATCTCAGTCCAGGCAGAAGAGTTATGGGGATCGTAGAGTTCGAGATTTGGCCTTTATGGTAGGAGACCATGTATTTCTTCGAGTGTCGCCTATGAAGGGCGTGATGAGGTTCGGGAAGAAGGGCAAGTTGAGCCCTAGGTACATTGGTCCATTTGAGATTCTGGATAAGGTAGCAGGGGTGGCCTACAGACTTGCCTTGCCGCCGAGTTTATCAGCCGTGCACCCGGTGTTTCATGTGTCTATGCTCCGGAGGTATATTGCGGATCCATATCATGTACTTGATTTCAGTGGTGTCCAGTTAGACAAGGATTTATCGTATGAGGAGGAGCCGGTAGCCATATTAGCTCGGCAAGTACGTTAGTTGAGATCGAAGAGTTATCCTTCGGTTCGTGTACAGTGGAGAGGTTAGCCTGTTGAAGCAGCGACCTGGGAGTCCGAGTCCGATATGCGGAACCGATATCCCCACCTTCTCCCCGATTCAGGTACCTTTCTATGTCCATTCGAGGACGAACGTTTGTTTTAGAGGTGGAGATTGTGATGACCCAAAAGGTCATCCTATGTAAATTTGATTATGACTGTGTTCCTAAGGCCCCGAAAGCCTTCGTTAATCTCACCTTGTTGTGCGTGCGCAGCTCAGGCGCGTAGCCGGGAAGCCTTTAGGTGGAAACTTGATAAGGAGTTGAATTTATAATAATTAATTGATTAAAGTTGACCTTGGACAACATTTGGTGAACGGACCCAAACCCGCGATCTAGCGGTCCCGGAAGGTCCGTAGGAAAATATAGGACTAGGACATATGCTCGGAATCGAATTCCGAGGTCCCAAGTCCGAGAAATGAATTTTTAAAGAAAATTATTTTTTGGAAATAATAAAGGCTTATAAAAATGAACCTTGATGTGAAACCTGCACTGCCGGGCCCGTATTATGGCTCCGGAGCATGGAACAGGTTCAATATGTGTTATTTAAGTTATCTGTGAAATTTGGTAAGAAATGGACTTGATTTGACGGGTTTCGGATCAAAATGGGAAATTTAGAGTTAGTAAAGTTTTGAGGATTTTCATAAAACTTGAAATTTGGTTAGGAATGTGATTTTGTGCTAACGAGGTCCGAATGCAATTCCGAGACCGGGAATAGTTCCGTTATATTATTTATGACTTGTCTGCAAAATTTGAAGTCATTCCGAGTTGTATAGGTCGGTTCGGCGCATCGTTATAGAATTCTAGAATTTCAAGTCCTTAAGTTTTGAATTCAGGGGTTTTGGAGGGTGATTTTGAGTTTTAGCGTTGTGTTGAGTGTTCCGTGGGCTCGAGCAAGTCCGTTTATTGATTTGGGACTTGTTGGTATATTTGGACGGGGGATCGGGTGAGCCCAGGTGCCTCTCAGACCCCGCACGAGGCCAAAAAGCAACCAAAATCACTGCTGGTGCACAACAACTGGTGTGACCGCAGGTGCGGTTGCCCAGCCGCAGGTGCGGGACCGCACCTGTGGTCCAGGCCTTCGCAGGTGCGACCTCTTCCGCAGGTGCGATCAAAACTCCGCAGGAGCAGGACCGCTGGTGCGGCTCCCAACTCCGCAGGTGCGAGCCCAGGGTCCCAGTCCCTTTTCCGCATGGGCGATCAATTTCTCGCAGGTGCGGAAACCCCTGTTGGCAGTCCCTCTTAAATGTCTAAAATTTCGGGTTTTCTTCACTTTTATCCATCTTCAACCTCCATTAGAGAGCTTTTGAGCTAAGGTAAAGGCTGTCCAAGAATCTTATCATCTAAGGTTAGTAATTTCTCTCCAAATTTCCAATTATACATAGAATTCAACTAGTTTAACTCTTAAAAATATCAAAATCATAAAATTTGACAGAAATTCTAGGGCTTTGGATAATTGGTGAGTTATCCATTCGAGACCGTGAATTCTTGTATAAATCATATAACTTCGATCCTTAGACTCCAGGTAATTGATTTCTTCAAGAATTTTCGAAATCCGAACGTGTGGGCCGGGGTCGAATTTTAGTGTTTCTGGATAATAGTAGGAAATGTATAATTAGGCTTGGGAATTGGTTTATTGATTATTTATTGTTGTTAATAAATCCATTATGTATAGATATTACCGATTCAGAGTTGGATTCGAGAGAGAAGGCTGTGATTGAGGCTTGACTTGCTTTTTTGGAGCCGAGGTAAGTGTTTGGCCTAACCTTAGCTTGAGGGAATAGGTATAGAGTCTTATTTGTTATGTGTGATTCATGTCCAACGTATAGGTGGGGTGATGAGTTCCTATATGTTGTGGTCAAGCATGCCTGTAGGTCAATGTGGGGATTCATACTGTGTTCCTAATGTTCTCTGTACTATGAGTAATTGATGATTTAGAAGTGATACCTTGATGTTGTTCCATGACATGGGGAGTTATTGTGTTATTTGTTTCAGTTGAGGCTTTAACTGTTGATATTGTATTTCTGGTGCGAGGTTGGTTATAGCTGAGTCTATTGCCGGGGCGGTAGAATTTTATTGAGTATTTCCGTACACTTGAGACTTCTCATTGTTGATTCTCACATTATATTGATGACCGTTTATTATTTATCGCACGAGGGGACATGCCGTGTTGACCGTTTATCGTTTATCGCACGAGGGGACATGCCGTGCTGATTGTGTATTATTTGTCACACGAGGGACATGCCGTGTTGACCGTTTATCGTTTATCGCACGAGGGGACATGCCGTGCTGATTGATTATTATTTATCACACGAGGGGACATGCCGTGTTGATAGTTGTTGTTATCGCACGAGGGGACATGCCGTGCCGATGTGATACTGTTTGATGCACGAGGGGACATTCCATGCCGAGTGATTTGTGAGGTGATGCACGAGGGGACATGCCGTGCCTTGTGTTATTCATTATCTTTTCTGAGATGTTAATTCCTGCTTTTACTTTTTACACTTCAGTTATTACCCTGTTCTACTGTGCTAGCATTTTGTTGCCCCTTTTACCCCAGCATGTTCTCCCCGTATCTGTCTTACTTGCTTATTTCCGTCGACATTTTCCTGTTATTATATAGAATTGCACAGGTACATATATTGTTGTCGGTCCTAGCCTCGTCACTACTTCGCCGAGGTTAGGCTCG
>ML243969.1:39109-77644 GCA_005239495.1 Nicotiana undulata | reverse complement strand
GTCTATCATCTCTCTCCTCTCTCTCTCTCTCTCTCTCTCTCTCTCTCTCTCTCTCTCTCTCTCTCTCTCTCTATCTCTAGTCTCTTCTAGAGACTTCTGTCTCTTCCCTCCTCCGACGAGTCCCTTCATCTTCTCCAGCAGCCTTCTCCACCGGAGACCTTGGATTCCTCACCCCCTGCCTCTTATGGTTCTCTTATGCCGGCAATGTCATTCCTAAGGCCCTCAAAGGGCGAAGACCCGTCTACTCATACCCATGGTGTTCCTGTTTGCTTCAGGCCTTCAAGGCTTGATTTCGAGTAAGGTCTGTGATCTTTGAGGCTCGAACCGGTGACATTTGGGGTTCTTCTTATCTTCTCTGAGGCTTTCTTTGAAACCCTCCGATTCTTTTAGACCTACAATAGATCTACGTATATTACGAGTTAATTATGATGTTTCCTTTAAAGATTTTCTATTTTTCCTAAATGGTTCTGCACTTTTAATTAGGGTTCCGAAGCCCTTTCTCAAAATGGTTTTCTTTGTCAATTCTTTAACACTATCGCATGATTTTCCCTCATATTTACCATTGTTGAAACCTTTTCCTTGTGGTTTGGTCAGTATATGTGCTTTATTGTCACGAATAGCTTGAATTTCTAGTAATTTTACTATGTTTTCCTATTAGGGTTTATGACTCTTTGTCTCTCTTGTGTGTATCATGTCTACTCTGTTGATTCGTACTGGTATCTGTGTGAAACCCTAATTTTTAGACCTAAAACCCTAAAAACTACTGGTTTGCCTGTGTATTTGCATATGTGTTTATTGATCTTTGCCCTATGTTGTTCGTCTTTGATTCTTCTTGCCTCCGTGACTCACATGACCCCTAATGTCATATACTAGGGTTTCTGATTTTCGCCTAATGTGTGTTTATTCCGTTTAAATCAGTATTATTTTGCCACTTTGAATCCTTGAATAATTGTGATTAGTACTTTACTGATTTTAACACAATATTCTCTACTGATTTTGAGTGTTTTCTTACATGTGTGATATTCTCCCTAATTGGTGCTGATTTCTTGTAATTTTGAATCTCACTCGATGTTTTCTTCCTGGTTTCCGGAATTAAGTTATTCCCTGCCTTATTTCAATGGATGCTTTTGCTGTCAAAATATACTTTCCTTAGTTAGGGTATTCTGAACTTGGTCCTTATCACATGCTTTATGCCTATGCTGTCTCTTATAGGTTAAAACAGTTCTTACATGATTTATTTCCTTGTTTGACACTTCTTATTACCGTTTGTACATGACTCCTTAATTAAAGGAAGTATTAACATTAGACTGATGTTGATTGATGCTTACTTTTATAATTGTGCTAAACTATTATTTGTTGCCTAATTTTATGCATGATTCAAAATTATAAGTACTCTTAGTCTCTCATTGACAAGGGACACGAAAGAATCTCTACTCTCTCTCTCTCTTGTGCTATTCTACTGTCTAATTGTTAGCCGGCTGCAAGCCAAGGCTAACCATTGTGCTCTCTCTTGCTCTTTCATTATGCTTGCTCTCCTTTTCACAGGTATGTCCTAGTTTCAATACAAAGCTCCAACAACAATATTATTCTCTATTTGTTTAAGTTCTTGTTGTTTCTGGTTTGCTTCTATTTGTGGTTCTTTTGTGAAACCTGTAATTGAAATACATCACTAGCATGCTATTCTATCTTCCCTTTCCTTTAGACTAGTATAACCCCTTTATGTGTGTTTTTGAGCATGACTTACAAACTGTTTTCTTACTTGTTGTATGCCCCAAATCCCTATCACCCCTCTATGTGGTCCTTCCTGTCTGGTTTTGTGACTATGCTAGTGTCAGCAGTTTCCGAGCATGTTTAAACCAGTCCTATATCTTTGTTGGGTTATTGTATTTTCAGTTAAATGATCTATGTGTCCCCACCCCCATTGTCCTTGTTTGTAGTGGCTGAACCTGTCTTGGTTCTATGTGCTTTGGCTGTGTATGAACCCATTTTGGGTGCTGTGTTTGGACTGTTGCTTATTACTATACTCTCTTTTCAAAACTGTTTATCAAACAGACTCCCTGGGCTATGAAATGTTTTAACTAAATCTCTTTCAACACTTTTTCCTGTCAAAACCTTTTCAAACTCATCCCTTGCACTTCACTTTATTCCTAGATTCTTAAGTTCCACCCCCTCAGTATGAGCACTGCTTTGGGAACCTCTTGAGTTCCCTCTGAACTCTGACACACTGAGGTTGGTATTTCCACATTGCACATGTTTAACTCCTGGTTACTAAGTCTGGGTGTGAGCATGGCCCGGGAGCCCTTGAGGTCCTTAGGGAACTTTGACACACCCGGACTATGAAAGGCTATGAAACACCAAAGGCATTGAGGTTCGGAGGATTTGGGCCTACTGAAGGCTCCCTATAGAATAACTTCTTATTTTCTCTTTTATTATGTAATTAATAACTCCTGGCTTGTAATAATTTGTAAACAACTTATGGGGGTGGATAGTGAAATGAGAGGGGATAACCATGCATGTTTAGTTACTATAAAGGGTAGAAACCATGTTTAGGCTTTTAATTCCTTATCTGCGCAATAGAGATCATGTGTAGGTTCATATCTATGCGTTATAAATCCTGTTCCTTATGATCCATGTATACTGTTTTAGCATGTTCATCCTCATATCATTTAGAAAATCCTGTGTTAAAATATGTCAATAATTGGTACTTTTGCAATACTTTATACGCTGCCATGTACACCTAGGGATCATGTATTAGGCTTAACAAAGTAATAAACAAGTGGTTTTCTGAAACTGCGATGCTATACAAACACTTAGATATTCTGCCTTAGGATAAATGCAATGTTAATAAATAGGTCCTTCCACATATTTTTGAAAGCATGTTCTGGAACTGAAATATTCGTGCATGTAGAATATCATGTTTAGGTACTGCATCATTCTGCATCTTCTTTGCATTAGATCTCATGCTTTAGGATTGCATTTGTATTCGCTTAGGCATCCCCTAGCTTGATTATTGATAAAAACAGACTCATCCAGTTTGGTAACTATCTTCTGAAACCTGAACACCTAGAACAGTATGCTTAGTAATATGATTCAAATAATTTTCTGTAATAACCGGCACGCCTAGGCAAGCCTTAGGTGTTAGATCTGTTAAATTTGGAAATATACTTCTTCATATATGCTGCTCAATTATCAACAGGTTAAAATCAGTAAGCAAAAACTGATATTCCTTCTCTAAATTAAGCAACCAAACTGCCTCTCTATTGTATTCCAGTTTCGCCTAGATGTCACGCTTTAGGATTATGAAATTAGTAAGGTCCTTACCTGTGTTTGAGTCATGCTAAATTATATGCATAATCTGTGGAGGAATATTTGGGCCTCATATCTGCTTTACGTGCTTTCCATCTATTTGCAGTCCTAAGTGTTATTGTTTGTCGCTTAGAATCTTTCCCTTTAAACCTAAGGGTCATCCTAGTACCTACTTTAGGATAGTAGTCCTAATCTCCTCCGGGATTGATAGGATGGGACGGGTAATAGCACGCAATAGAGTTTGTGACAAAACACGCGCTTTAATTACCTTCACGGGGCGGGAAAGGGTAGAATATGGATATGATGACCGATGCGCTAATACCACGTGTAGCCCCTCTTTGAGGAGTGTCTATCGAGTATTGCATTGATGTGATCCGTATTATTTCAAACCTAGGATATCATTTCTTTTAAATGCTAGGTTATAATCTTTTCAAAACTTTGTCATTTAATAATTGTTTTCTAAATACTTGCTCGTTTAATATTTGAAATCCCCTCTTACTTGAGCCCTTTACTTGTTATTTGCTAATTGTACAAATTCACGAAAACTATTTGGCCGGTAACCACATCTGTGGATCCTGAGGGGTGACTAACACCTTCCCCTTGGGATAATTTCAAGCCCTTACCCAATCTCTGGTTAGCAATTTAGTTTATAAAAGAAACCCCCCTAGGTGCCCTAACGCACCTCAAACCCGTTAGGTGGCGACTCTCTCTTTTAACACCTTTTCCTTAAAAGAGTTGTCACGTGCAGTTAATTATTTACCTAGGCTTTTACCATTACAAATCATTCCTTGAATTTGTACCTTTAATTTGTTTGATGCTTGGACCCTTTCCTCTTCCCTGATACGTGCAATTAATTATTTATTTCTTTCAAGTATTTATTTCACAAAACGAAATTGACCTGCTTCTTTGTTTTCCTTTCACTGCTTTAAATCATAACTGTTGTCTTTACCGCTTTCCTTAACGTGCAAATACATGACTATCTGTTTTAATGCTTATTTATTGCATATCATGCTCAGCATTCATACTCCACTCGTGCCAAACAAAATACTATAGCAACGCTTGATGAGTGGTTGCGCTCTTCTTATATTATTACCCCCTTAAATTCGGAAAGGCGTACTTGCGATAAAATTAGTCGATCAGTGGTGCAATTGACAATTCCGTGCCTTCCCCCTTGAGTTGTCCGCTCAAGGGTACCGGTCTAAAACCCCATAGAAACCTTATTCTGTTATACTGTTTCATGCATCATGGTCAAACCTAGCAAGGCTAGCGTGTTGTTCGCACAATAGCCTTTAAGATGGCCTTGTCCAAAGTCCACCGGGTTTCCCTAAACCCAAACGAACATCATCACGTTCTGTGCATTTATTTGGAGAACTAAATGCTTCCTGCTAATTATTGATGTTAAATAGTCGATTCTGGTGGGGGTAAGGGCCTAACCTTATTTGCTTTGCAGAAAATGAGGCACGAAGTCCCCAAATTCGGCATGGTCTCCAATATCCACCCAAGACTGCTGAGTTGGTGGGAGGACCTACATTCTAGTGACAAAGCTATCGTCAGAAAACACCTGGGCAACCTACCATCTCTCCTAGAAATCCAGCCTAACAAAATGGTAATAGAGGCTTCTACCTTATTCTGGGATTGCGAAAGGTCCGTGTTCCGCTTTGGGGACATTGAAATGACGCCTTTGCTGAAGGAACTGAAGGAGGACATCTCGCCAGATCATACCTGTTGCTGGGACTTCGTGAGCTAGGAAAGCTGTTTGAGGGAAGCAAGAATGTCGAATCTGGGGAAGGTCTTTCTGGGACCAAGTAGATAGGAATGTCTTTATTTTTTGTCAATGTAATAAGGCCAATGGCCATTAGTGACCTTTACTTCCTGTTTATTTAGTGTCGTTTTGGGATTCGTCTATTTCTTATCAATAAAATTAGGCATTTAGCATTTTAAGTTCTCCAAATCAACTTAGTTCTCCAAATCAACTTGTCGCTAGGCCTACCTCGGGCACAAAGAGGTCCCCAATTTAGGATACGCTTTACATTTCCGCATTACGTGTTTAAATACTGCAATATTTTTTATAATCCTCACTGACTTGGTTACCTTTTGTTTTTGTTTCCTTTTTTTATTTATTATTCCCCTCCCCAAAGGTTAGTTCGTGCATTCTGGCATCATCCGCCTATCGCACAAGATCCAAGGGCCCTCCACCTACTCCTCCTCCTAGTCCTCCGAAAGGCAGAAACAAAGGCAAGAGTAAGATGGCAAAATCCAGCGGTATCAGGAAGGAAAAGACAGTTGAACAAGTAGAGGCCACTGATGGCCGAGGTATTCAGGTCCTGCATGAGAACATGTTACCACTTGAACAGAAATTGCTGAAATTTCAAGAAGAACTCGATCAGATCTGAAATCTGGCTAACCTGTCATTTTCCCTCAGCATCCCAGATGTCAATTTCCCAAACACTCAAAACCATACACCTCCACAAAATATCCCAATACAACAGAATCATCCCGCACTTCACCATCACGCCACTCCGCCAAAGAACCAAACTCTCCCAACACAATGCAAGACGTTCCACACTTCAAACAACACTCCATTACTTGTCCCGGAACCTCAGAATTACACAAAGGACCATTTACACAACAATCCTATCTATGTGGAAACCATGACCCAATTTACTCCGCCTATCTCACAGGCATCCGAGTCTGATGGAATAGACTTACTCATCAAGAACTTGGTCGAGGAGCTTAGGAAACTGACTAGTCGAGTTCAAGGTGTTGAAGGAACCAAGGGAATCGAAGGGTTGAATTATGAAGACCTTTGTATACAACCTGATGTCGAACTGCCCGAGAAGTACAAACCTCCGAAGTTTGAAATGTTTGACGGTACTGGTGATCTGAGGGTCCATCTGAGGACCTATTGTGACAAGTTGGTCGGCATAGGAAAGGATGAAAGAATCCGCATGAAGCTGTTCATGAGGAGTTTGAAGGGAGATGCACTGTCTTGGTACATCAGCCAAGACCCTAAGAAATGGTCAAACTGGGTAGGTATGGCAACAGACTTCATGGACAGGTTTAGATTCAATACAGAGAACGCACCAGATGTGTTCTACATCCAAAACCTGAAGAAGAAACCCACAGAAACCTTTTGCGAGTATGCTACTCGTTGGAGGTCTAAAGCTGCTAAAGTCAGACCTGCTCTGGAGGAAGAGCATATGAACAAAGTCTTTGTCTGGGCTTAGGACCCGTAGTATTATGAACGATTGATGATGGTTGAAGGCCACAAATTCTCTGACATTATCAAACTAGGGGAGCAGATTGAAGAAGGTATTAAGAGTGGTATGGTCACAAATTTTGAAGCCTTGCAAGCTACAAACAAGGCTTTACAGTCTGGTGGTGTGTCTAAGAAAAGGGACGTAGGAGTTGTAATGGTTTCACAGAGAGCCAAATCCCCACTCAAATACCAAATTTATCCAACACCTCCACTCACATACCCATCAACCCCGAATTACCAAGCACCCTCACCTTCTTACCAAGCTCCACCGCCTTTATACCAAGCTTCACCACCTACATACCAATCTCCACCACCCACATATCAACCTACTTCGCCCAGATATTCACAACCCGCTCATGTCTACCACGCTTATAATTCCCATCCATCCCATTACCAATCACCCCCTGCACGCCAAAACTTCCCTAGGCCTCGTCCCAATTTTGATCGCTGCCCTCCAAAGCAGTATACCGCCATAGTCGAACCCATTGACCAGCTATATGAGAAGCTCAAAGTTGCTGGTTACATCACACCTGTCCCTGCTGCCACCCCTGAGAACCCTTCTCAGTGGGTTAACCCAAACAAATCCTGTGCATACCATTCCGGCATGAAAGGACACACCATCAAAGAATGCCGCTCTCTGAAGGAAAAGATACATGCTCTCATTGACAACAAGATTATTGTGGCAAAAGACCCCGCTCCAAACGTCCGCAATAATACTTTACCAGACCATAAGGGTGGAAGTATCCACATGATTGAAATAGAAGATGATTGGGATCCCGAGGGATCAATCGGGTTGATCGCAGAAGGCGATGATCCAAAGAAACCAGCAGTCACTCTCAACCCGATCATAGTCCAGATTCAACCATCTGGGGATGCTGAGGTAAATATGTCCATACCACTTGAGTTTGAAGCAGCGCCAACTGCAAAGACACCAGTACAGATTGAAGTTGAGTTTGTGTCTCCGGCAAATGCACCCGCACCATTTGAGGTTGCAGTTTTGCCACCCAAGGCACATGTTCCATTCGAAGTAAGGATAGCCACACCAATTCCACTGGCGATGTCGACCACGCCACCCTTCTATACCAATGCTATCCCTTGGGACTATACGGCCGAGGCAAGAAGGAAAGGCAAGGTCAAAACTGAGGAAGTTGTCGCAGCACAGGGTATGACAAGAACTGGTAGAGTCTATACTCCTGAGCATCTGACTGAATTCAGTAAACAGGCCTCCAACAGGCCACCCGTTATTGAAACAAGTCCAGATGACCTTTGGAGAAAAGTACAGGCTAAGGAATATTCGGTCATCGATCAGCTGAACAAGACACCAACACAAATATCCATCCTCTCTTTGCTGCAGAATTCCGAGACACACCGAAGTGCTCTGTTGAAGGTGTTGAGTGAAGCGTATTTACCACACAACATCACTAGCGGGGAAATGGCCAATATGGTGGTCTAGGTGTTGGAGAGTCATAAGATCACCTTTCATGAGGACGAGTTACCACCTGAAGGATTGGGGCACAAGAAAGCACTGCACATCACTGTGCAATGCGAAGATCATTTCATCACGAGGATCTTGATTGACGGAGGTTCCAGTCTTAACATCTGTCCGTTGATAACACTAAAGAAATTGGGTAAAGGGCTACATGAGATAAGGGATGGAGCGATCAACATGAAAGCCTTCGACGATTCTCAAAGGTCTACTATTGGGGAGATTAGTCTGTGTCTACAGATGGGGCCAACTTGGTTCGAAGTGGACTTCCAAGTGATAGACGTGCCGACATCTTACAATCTGCTATTAGGGCGACCCTGGATCCATGCTGCTGGGGCCGTGGAATTGACACTACATCATGCAGTGAAATTCGAGTGGAACCACCAAGAGGTGATTATTCATGGCGACGATAGCAACCCCATTTATAGTCGTCAAACTTTTCCAGTGATTGACGGAAAAAGGAAGATAGGCGGGGGAACTTACCACCACATCGAATGGGTCAATGCTATCGACAAGGACGAATGGTGGGATAGCAAGATTGAGAGCATCCTGAACTGGAGAGGATACGAGCCAGACAAAGGGATCGGTAAGAACCTCCAAGGGATCACAAAGCCTATAAAGCTCAAGAAACATGGTACTACTTTCGGTCTAGGGTACGAGTACACCTGGGAAGAATTCAAAAATTGGTCGCCACCTTGGAGAGGTCATTATTACCCTTTGGAGTAGCCAATACCGCAGTTGGAGCAGACCTTCCAATAGGCCGACATTATTTATGGATCAGACGAAGAAGAAGCACTTGCAGCAATGAGGAGTTTGTTCCTAGAGGACGATGATATGGATTGATGTGTTATCCTCGAGGAGGAAGGGGAGGAAGGCCCTTCCATACAAGCTGTGAGTAAAGGAGAATATCTCAGGAACTGGTCTAGCAGGACAACCAAAGCCCGACGAGCCTCGGGGTAGCAAGGCTAAAACAAGCATTACTTACTGTTTTACCAAAATGATTTTTTCTTTCCGCATTTTTCAATTCCTGCAATAAGATCCTCAATGTTCAAAACACTTATTCAATTTATCAAAGCATTTTCTAATTTCTCTTATTTATTGCTACTGTTTTTCTGTCATTACTCTATCTATACAACATTACTATTACTTGTCTTGATGAACCGATGACTATGACATGCAATGAGACAACACATGAAACGGACATTGATTCAGATAAAGACGATATACCCGATGAGATTGTTAAAGAGGTCGAAAACTTTGAGAACAGACCTAAGTCCAACCTGGACGATACTGAGGTTATCAATCTGGGAGATTCAGAGAACGTCAAGGAGACTCGCATCAACATTCATTTATCACCATCAGAAAAGAAAAAGTACACAGAGTTTCTAAAGGAGTATGAAGACATATTCGCCTGGTCGTATGATGACATGATTGGTCTAAGCACGTCTATTGTGGCTCAAAAATTTCCAAACAATCCAACGTGTCCACCGGTGAAACAAAATCTTAGAAAGTTTAAACCCGACATGAGTTTGAAAATCAAAGAAGAAGTTACCAAGCAGATCAACGCCAAAGTTCTCAGGGTGGTTTAGTACCCAACATGGTTAGCCAATATTGTGCCTCTGCCAAAGAATGATGGGAGGGTCAGAGTCTGTGTCGACTACCGGGATATCAACCGGGCCAGTACGAAAGACGACTTCCCCTTGCCGAATATACACATTCTAATTGACAACTGTGACAAGCATGAATTACAATCCTTCGTGGATTGCTTCGCGGGTTATCATCAGATTTGGATGGATGAGGAAGATGCTGAGAAAACGGCGTTCATTACACCATGGGGAGTGTACTGTTACAAGATGATGTCGTTCGGCCTAAAGAATGCAGGGGCCACCTACATGAGGGATATGACCACCATATTCCACGACATGATTCATAAGGAGATCGAAGTGTATGTGGATGACGTCATTATCAAATCAAAGAAAGCTGCTGACCACATGGAGGATTTGAGGAAGTTCTTCAACAGGTTTCGAAAATGCAATCTGAAGCTGAACCCCGCGAAGTGTGCATTCGGGGTTCCTGCTGGGAAGTTGCTGGGATTCATTGTAAGCCGCTGAGGAATATAATTGGATCCATCAAAGGTCAAGGCCATTCAGGAACTACCGCCACCAAGGAACAAGAAAGATGTTATGAGCTTCTTGGGGAGGCTTAACTACATCAGCCGATTCATAGCACAGTCTACAGTCATCTGTGAGCCGATCTTTAAGATGCTGAAGAAGGACGCCGCAACTAAGTGGACCGAAGATTGTCAAAAAGCTTTCGACAGAATCAAAGAGTATTTGTCAACACCGCCGGTCTTGGTACCACCTGAGCCAGGTAGACCCCTGCTACTTTACCTTGCCGTACTGGATGGAGCTTTCGCTTGCGTTCTTGGGCAACATGATGAAACATGGAGAAAAGAGCAAGACATTTACTATCTCAACAAGAAGTTCACTCCGTACGAGGCCCGATATTCTTTATTGGAACGCACCTGCTGCGCTTTGACTTGGGTCGCCCGGAAGCTGAGGCACTACTTCTGTGCCTACACAACATATCTCATATCAAGGATGGATCCATTAAAGTACATCTTTCAGAAGCCCATGCCTACTGGCAAGATAGCCAAATGGCAAATCCTGTTGAGTGAGTTCGACATTATCTACGTGACTCAGAAGGCAGTCAAGGTACAGGCACTGGCGGACCATCTTGCTGAAAATCCTGTGGACGGAGAATACGAACCCCTGAAAACATATTTTCCCGATGAAGAGGTATCATTCGTAGGAGCCTACATTGCAGAATCCTACGACGGTTGGAGGATGTTCTTTGATGGAGCAACAAACTTCAAAGGAGTTGGCATTAGAGTATTCCTAGTATCAGAAACTGGTCAACACTATCCAGTATCCACCAAACTCAGATTTCCCTGTACCAACAACATGGCTGAATATGAGGCGTGCATCTTGGGGCTCAATATGGCCATTGACATGAACGTCCATGAGCTGTTAGTATTTGGTGACTCCGAATTATTGGTACATTAGGTACAAGGAGAATGGGCGACCAAAAATTCCAAGATATTTCCATATCTGCATCGCGTACAGGAGTTGAGAAAGAAGTTCACAAAGATAGAATTCCGGCATGTCCCCCGAATCCAGAATGAGTTCGCCGATGCTTTCGATGCTTTGGCTACTTTGTCCTCAATGATCCAGCATCCGGACAAAAACTTCATTGACCCTATTCCCGTAAAGATCCATAATCATCCAGCTTACTGTGCTATGTTGAAGAAGCAGACGGAAATCCTTGGTTCCATGATATCAAGGAATGCTTTGAAAAAGGAGAATACCCAGAGTTTGCAAATGCCACTCAGAAACGCATGCTTCGGATATTATCTAACAATTTCTTTCACAGCGGAGGACTCCTGATTTGGGGTTGTTAAGGTGCATCGACGCAAAAGAAGCATCAAAACTACTGGAAGAAATTCATGTTGGGACCTGCGGTCCACACATGAACGGTTTTGTTCTGGCGAAAAAGATACTCCGAGCTGGTTACTTTTGGATGAATATGGAAACAGACTGCATCCAGTATGTTCGAAAATGCCACCGCTACCAGATGCATGGAGATATGATAAAGGTACCTCCAAGTGAGCTTAATGCAACAAGTTTACCGTGGCCGTTCGCCGCCTGGGGCATGGATTTTATTGGACCGATCGAGCCTGCCGCCTCCAATGGACACCGGTTCATTCTGGTCGCCATCGATTACTTTAGCAAATGGGTCGAAGCAGCTCCTACAAAGCAGTTACTAATAAAGTCGTGGCCGACTTTGTCCGCGACCACATTGTTTGTCGGTTCGGAGTTCCGGAATCAATCATCACCGATAATGGTTCTAATCTCAACAGTGACCTGATGAAAGCTATGTGCGAGACCTTCAAGATCAAACACAAGAATTCCACAGCCTACAAACCTCAGATGAATGGAGCTGTTGAGGCCGCTAACAAAAACATCAAGAAGATACTAAGGAAGATGATAGAAAGGCACAAGCAATGGCATGAGAATTTATCATTCGCCTTACTGGGATACCAGACCACGGTCCGCACATCAACCGGGGCAACTCCCTATATGCTGGTCTACGGTACACATGCTGTTATTCCTGCTGAAGTTGAGATTCCATCTATGAGAATCATACACGAAGCTGAGCTCAGCGACGCAGAATGGGTAAGGAACCGTTATGAGCAACTGGCCCTCATAGACGGAAAGAGAATGAACGCAGTTTGTCATGGTCAACTCTACTAGAACAGAATGTCTAGAGCCTTCAACAAGAAAGTCAAGCTGAGACAATTCACGTCAGGGCAGCTGGTGTTAAAGAAAATCTTTCCACATCAAGACGAGGCCAAATGGAAGTTCTCTCCCAACTGGCAGGGCCCGTACATGGTTCACCGAGTACTGACAGGAAGAGCACTTATACTTGCAGAAATGGACGGAGAAGTTTGGCCAAAACCAATCAATTCAGATGCAGTCAAACGCTACTATGCGTAATTCTTTATGCTTTTGTCAACAATGTAAATTGAACTACGCCTGACCTGATTCCCGTTTAAGAGGGGATACGTAGGCAGCCCTATGGGTTCGGTCACAATTCAATAAAAATTTCATTTTTTCCCGTAATTGGAAACTGGGGCATAATTTTGAGGAGGACCCTCAAAATTCTGAAGCAAGTTCAACCGATCGCCGCACGAGCAACAGTCAGAAGTATTCACCCATCAAACTGGGGCAGAATTTTGAGGAGGACCCTCAAAATTCTGTAGCAGGAGAGGTTGCAATGTCTCGAACCGCGTCACGGTCATCGGTTCATCTAAAACTATTTAGATTATATGCTTAGATTATACTTTTACAAAATCATGCATATTTATTTTTGAAACATCTTGTTTAGAAAACGCTACCCAATGATACAGACAGTATCATCGTCAAGCGGACGAGCCAAGTAAAGCCAGCGGGAATGCGAACTAACCCTTCCCCTTACGGAACTCATGATTTTTCTTTGGATGCAGGCACAAAGATGGAACAGGCCCCAAAAGCATACTACCCGCTCGAAGAACACACATTGTTCAAAGACACGCTTCTCAAGATCGTTGCACATGCCAATATTTATTATCAGCACAAAATGATGCTTCATTATCATGATACTCACCATAATCACAGTGCCGCAATTTATCATCAGGTAAGAACTCCTATTGTCATTTTATTTCTTGCATAAGTCTACCATTCTGCCTTCCGAGACTAAATGCTGTCTCCATCTGCATGTGCATTGCATAAGGCTACCATTCTGCCTTCTGAGACTAAACGATGTCTCCATCTGCATTCGCATCTTGCATAAGGCTACCTTTCTGCCTTCCGAGGTTAAAAACTACCTCCATCTGCATTTTATTTCTTGCATAAGGCTACCATTCTTCCTTCCGAGACTAAACGTTGTCTACATCTGCATTTACATCCTGCATAAGGCTACCATTCTGCCTTCCGAGACTAAACGATGTCTCCATCTGCATTTTATTTCTTGCATAAGGCTACCATTCTGCCTTCCAAGATTAAACGTTGTCTCCATCTGCATTTACATCTTGCATAAGGCTACCTTTCTGCCTTCCGAGGTCAAGCTCTACCTCCATCTGCATTTGCATAAGGCTACTATTCTGCCTTCCGAGGCTAAACGCTGCCTCCCATTTACTTTTCAAAAGCAACCCCTGTCTCTATCATTATTTACTTCGCTTCCTTTAGGGCTAAGCTCTTCCCATTTAATTCACAAGACTAAGCTCTGTCTTGTTAGCATCATACCATTGCATCTTCATGGGCTGAAATATCGCCAACTTATCCAAAGGCGTCATCGTTCGGAGGCACCATCTTCATGGCCCGAGAACACCATGTCATGGCCCGATGATCTCTTTTATCATTTTGCATATCATTATTCAAAGGCATCATGGTTTGGAGGCACCATCTTCATGGACCGAGAACATCATTTCATGGCCTGCGAATCCTGCATCAAGCAATTCATGGCCCAGGACATCATGGTCTAAGGACGTCATCCTTAACCGTCCAAAGACAGCATTCATAGTCCAACGAGAATTTGCATCATGTTTAAATTACGCACGATATATGCTTGTATTGTTCATTAGCAGGTAATCCGGCTAACAACAGCCATCCAGGCAGGAGCGGTCCCGCTCCAGTTCTCCCAACTACCCCGTAGGCCGTTTGTTCACCCAACCTTGCACTTTGCGTCCGTCCTTGTAAATATTCACCGGTATACTTCGCCGATGACTCCTGAACTACATACGGCCCGATTCCTGTAAAATCAGGGATATGTAGGCAGCCCAGAAACCAGGGTGCGGCCACAATCTTTCGAACCATTTCTACTCGGTCAAAATTGGCCATCATATCCTTTACCCGACAACTCTTTCATCCTTCCCGGGTAAAGATGGGCAGCTGTTGATACCCAATTTTTCCTCGAAATTATTTTCAAACTTACATTTTACCTTCAAAATCACTTTTCATAATGAATTATGCTTTTCCATATTTTTCATATTTTTATCAGTTCATTTTCCTATTTATTTAGTATTTTTATATTCAATAATTGTTCATAAATTATATTATAAATAATTTCAAAATGTTTCCAAAACTCAATATCTTGTTTTAATACTATTTTATCCTATTAGGATTTAATTATTTCACAAATTAACAAATTAGGCACTATTTAGCTATAATTACACAGATTTTGCAACTATGACCTAATTGTGCATTTATGCTATTTTAATTCCATAATTAATTAGTCGTTTTATATTTTTATATTAGCCAATTACCTTAAATTTTACTTACTTAGCATTAATTTTATTTTATATAACTATTAGCTATTTTATTAATTATTTTATTCTATTTTCATGGGTATTTAAAATCTAGCCACTTTGATTTTCTTTCAATTTCAACCCAATACCCAAGCCTTTAACCCAATTAACTACCCAATTCAAATTAACCTCCTACCCGGCCCAACCCCGGATCAATCTGAGCCGTTGATCAAATTAGATCAACGGCCCAGATCGTTATTACCATAATTAATTTGAACTAACCCCCCAACCCCTCTCATTTTGCTCATCGTCTCTCATCTCTCAACTCTCTCTCTCTCTCTCTTTCTATCTCTAGTCTCTTCTAGAGACTTGTGTCTCTTCCCTTCTCCGACGAGTCCCTTCATCTTCTTCGGCAGCTTTCTCCACCGGAGACCATGGATTCCTCACCCCCTGCCTCTTATGGTTCTCTTATGCCAGCAATGTAATCCCTAAGGCCCTTGAAGGGCGAAGACCCGTCTACTCACACCCATGGTGTTCCTATTTTCTTCAGGCCTCCAAGGCTTGATTTCGAGTAATGTCTATGACCTTTGAGGCTCGAGCCGGTGACCTTTGAGGTTCTTCTTATCTTCTCTGAGGTTTTCTTTGAAACCCTAATGTTTGAAACCTCCGATTCTTTTAGACCTATAATAGATCTACGCATATTACGAGTTATTATGATGTAAAGATTTTCTATTTTTCCTAAACGGTTCTGCACTTTTAACTAGGGTTCTGAAGCCCTTTCTCAAAATTGTTTTCTTTGTCAAATTTTTAACACTATTGCATGATTTTCCCTCATATTTACCATTGTTGAAACCTTTTCCTTGTGGTTTGCTCAGTATATGTGCTTGATTGTCACGAATAGCTTGAATTTCTAGTAATTTTGCTCTGTTTTCCCATTAGGGTTTATGACTCTTCGTCTCTCTTGTGTGTATCATGTCTACTCTGTTGATTCGTACTAGTATCTGTGTGAAACCCTAATTTTTAGACCTAAAACCCTGAAAACTACTGGTTTACCTGTGTATTTGCATATGTGTTTATTGATCTTTGCCCAATGTTGTTCGTCTTTGATTCTTCTTGCCTCCCTGACTCACATGACCCCTAATGTCATATACTAGGGTTTCTGATTTTCGCCTAATGTGTGTTTATTCCATTTAAATCAGTATTATTTTGCCACTTTGAATCCTTGAATAATTGTGACTAGTACTTTACTGATTTTTACACAATATTCTCAACTGATTTTGAGTGTTTTCTTACATGTGTGATATTCTCCCTAATTGGTGCTGATTTCCTGTAATTTTGAATCTCACTCGTTGTTTTCTCACTGGTTTCCGAAATTAAGTTATTCCCTGCCTTATTTCAATGGATGCTTTTGCTATCAAAATATACTTTCCTTAGTTAGGGTATTCTGAACTTGGTCCTAATCACATGCTCTATACCAATGTTGTCTCTTATTTGTTATAATCATTTCTTACATGATTTATTTCCTTGTTTGACACTGCTTATTACCGTTTGTACATGACTCCTTAATTAAAGGAAGTCTTAACATTAGACTGATGTTGATTGATGCTTAGTTCTATAATTGTGCTAAACTATTATTTGTTGCCTAATTTTCTGCATGATTCAAAACTATAAGTACTCTTAGTCTCTCATTAACAAGGGACACGAACACTGGGGTTCAAAAACTATCTCTTACACTAAAAAAACTCTGCTCTCTCTCTCTCTTATGCTATTTGCTACTGTCTAATTGTTAGTCAGCTGCAAGCCAAGGCTAACCATTGTGCTCTCTCTTGCTCTTTCATTCTGCTTGCTCCCATTTTCACTAGTATGTCCTAGTTTCAATACAAAGCTCCAACAACAATATGATTCTCTATTTGTTTCAGTTCTTGTTGTTTCTAGTTTGCTTCTATTTTTGGTTCTTTTGTGAAATCTGTAATTACAATACATCACTAGCATGCTATTCTATCTTCCCTTTCCTTTAGACTAGTATATCCCCTTTATGTGTGTTTTTGAGCATGACTTACCAACTGTTTTCTTACTTGTTGTATACCCCAATTGTCTATCACCCCTCTATGTGGTCCTTCATGTCTGGTTTTGTGACTATGCCAGTGTCACCAGTTTCTGAGCATGTTTAAACCAGTCCTATATCTTTGTTGGGTTATTGTATTTGCAGTTAAATGATCTATGTGTCCCCACCCCCATTGTCCTTATTTGTAGTGGCTGAACCTGTCTTGGTTCTGTGTGATTTGGCTGTGTCTGAGCCCATTTTGGGTGGTGTGTTTGGACTGTTGCTTATTACTATACTCTCTTTTCAAAACTGTTTATCAAACAGACTCCCTGGGCTATGAAATGTTTTAACTAAATCTCTTTCAACACTTTTTCCTGTCAAAACCTTTTCAAACTCATCCCTTGCACTTCACTTTATTCCTAGATTCTTAAGTTCCACCCCCTCAGTATGAGCACTGCTTTGGGAACCTCTTGAGTTCCCTCTGAACTCTGACACACTGAGGTTGGTATTTCCACACTGCACATGTTTAACTCCTGGTTACTAAGTCTGGGTGTGAGCATGGCCCGGGAGCCCTTGAGGTCCTTAGGGAACTTTGACACACCGGACTATGAAAGGCTATGAAAAAACAAAAGCATTGAGGTTCGGAGGATTTGGGCCTACTGAAGGCTCCCTATAGAATAACTTCTTATTTTCTCTTTTATTATTTAATTAATAACTCCTGGCTTGTAATAATTTGTAAATAACTTATGGGGGTGGATAGTGAAATGGGAGGGGATAACCATGCATGTTTAGTTACTATAAAGGGTAGAAACCATGTTTAGGCTTTTACTTCCTTATCTGCGCAATAGAGATCATGTGTAGGCTCATATCTATGCGTTAGAAATCCTGTATACTGTTTCAGTATGTTCATCCACATATCATTTAGAAAATCCTGTGTTAAAATATGTCAATAATCGGTACTTTTGCATTATTTTATAAGTTGCCATGTACACCTAGGGATCATGTATTAGGCTTAACAAACTAATAAACAAGTGGTTTTTTGAAACTGCGATGCAATACGAACACTTAGATATCTTGCCTTAGGATAAATGCAATGTTAATAAATAGGTCGTACCACATATTTTTGAAAGCATGTTCTGGAACTGAAATATTCGTGCATGTAGAATATCATGTTTAGGTCCTGCATCATTCTGCATCTTCTTTGCATTAGATAACATGCTTTAGGATTGCATTTGTATTCTCTTAGGCATCCCCTAGCTTGATTATTGATAAAAACAGACTCATCCAGTTCGGTAACTATCTTCTGAAATCTGAACACCTAGAACAGTATGCTTAGTAATATGATTCAAACAATTTTCTGTAATAACCGACACGCCTAGGCAAGCCTTAGGTGTTAGATATGCTAAAACTGGAAATATACTTCTTCATATATGCTGCTCAATTATCAACAGGTTAAAATCAGTAAGCAAAAACTGATATTCCTTCTCTGAATTAAGCAACCAAACTGCCTCTCTATTGTATTCCAGTTTCGCCTAGATGTCATGCTTTAGGATTCTGAAATTAATAAGTCCCTTACTTGTGTTTGAGTCGTGCTAAATTATATGCATAATCTGTGGAGGAATATTTGGGTCTCATATCTGCTTACGTGCTTTCCATCTATTTGCAGTCCTAAGTGTTATTGTTTGTCGCTTAGAATCTTTCCCTTTAAACCTAAGGGTCAGCCTAGTACCTCCTTTAGGATAGTAGTCCTAATCTCCTCCGGGACTGATAGGATAGGACGGGTAATAGCACGCAATAGAGTTTGTGACCAAACACGCGCTTTAATTACCTTCACGGGGCGGGAAAGGGTAGAATATGGATATGATGACCGATGCGCTAATACCACGTGTATCCCCTCTTTGAGGAGTGTCTATCGGGTATTGCATTGATGTGATCCGTATTATTTCAAACCTAGGATATCATTTCTTTTAAATGCTAGGTTATAATCTTTTCAAAACTTTGTCGTTTCATAATTGTTTTCTAAATACTTGCTCGTTTAATATTTGAAATCCCCTCTTACTTGAGCCCTTTACTTGTTATTTGCTAATTGTACAAATTCACGAAAACTATTTGGCCGGGAACCACATTTGTGGATCCTGAGGGGTGCCTAACACCTTCCCCTTGGGATAATTTCAAGCCCTTACCCAATCTCTGGTTAGCAATTTAGTTTATAGAAGAAACCCCCCTAGGTGCCCTAACGCACCTTAAACCCGTTAGGTGGCGACTCTCTCTTTTAACACCTTTTCCTTAAAAGAGTTGTCACGTGTCAAAACCCCGATCTCCTCGAGGAATTAAGGGGCGCGACAGTACCAACAATTAATCCAAGACATATGAATCACCAACTTTTCACACATTTATTTCAGTTCAAGTTCTCAGACACAACATTAATCGAAGTAGCAACCTAGTCATGGCACTAAAGATTCAAAATTTGCCTCTCTATCACAATTGTCTTCCCTCGCTCATTCCTCCCAATTGAAAATGGGATTAAATTCTCAACTCGAATCTCATGTGCCCTTACACTTTAAGAGAGAATCTTAAACTCCTAAATTGCAATTCAAATAAATGGGATGTCAAATGGAAAGAATCAACCCTCGCTCTCTCAAAGATATTCAAATGCACAAGAGTAGTACCATAGGCTTGCCCTTCATCTATTTCTCCACTAATGTAGATACACTTGGTTCAAAATCAATTAGGACTTAAAGGGTTGTAGTTTAGGCTTTTGGTTAAGGTAGGGCACAATTTGGTAAGAGTGACTCAAAACCTCCCTAAGTACTACACTTTTTCAACAATCAAAAGTCCACTTCATTCAAGAACTGTTCCACCCCCCCACCCTTTATATATATATATATCACCTAGCCTTCAATTTATTCACAATTCCTTATTTTTTTTTTCTCTTTTTTTTTTTTTATATATATACATCACCTTTCACCTTTTAAGCAACTCCCACATCACAACTTTTCCAACCTTCACCCCCAAACTTAGGCTTTTAGCCTATGTTCGTACTTTAAAGTACTTAGGGAGATATGGTGCCAAAAGAAAATCAATAAAGAACGATAGCTTATAACATGGTTGCCAAATAAAAAGTTAAAAGGCTCAAAAGGGTTGACTAGGAAAAATATGCACGAGTAGAAAATTTAGGCACAATAGTGGTCCAAGGAAGGCCTAGTATCATTTTTCAAACCAAGTTAGTCTAGGATTTCGCCTTGATGCACATTCCGGGCAAGTTCTAGACTACAAATAATGCAAAAGAACTTCACAATAAATCTCACCACACATGGCACATGAAAACTCAAGTGGAATGCAAATCCAAAGTCCAATTGAAACCAATAAATCTCAAGGAAGTCATATATAGCCTAAGAAGCTATATAGTGAATCAAAGAGCCAAAAATAGAATCTAAAAGTCACAACAAGGAATATTACTTTAATCATTTTTTTTGTTTTTATTTTTTTTTAAAGATAAAAAACTGCATATGCCAAAGTTTAAATTATATTGGTACCAAACAAGTCACACGTTGGTTTATGGATACAATATCACACCCCAAAAACCAATTTATTCACAACTAGCTACTAAACTAACTAAAAAAATTATTTACTTTCTAAAAAACTAAACAAGACTAATCTCTTAAGAAAGTTGTCACGCCATCCATCATAGGAAAAAGTCACCCGGTTAACCACAAATAAATTCCTTGGAAAAGAACCGCGATATAAAGGAAAACCAAAGAGTTTCATTAACACTACTATGAGAAATAAAAACCAAAGTAAACACAAATAAAAACAAGAAAAATAAAAGCCAACAAGAAAATACTAATTCTACAAAATATTAGTAATTAACTAACAATGTCAACCAACCCACACAAGTTCACAACAACAAAAAAATGATCATGCTCCACATAATGCTCCACAAACATTCATCATATATGAGCCACCCCCAACCTAAGGTGTTGCATTGTCCCCAATGCAACTAATCAAAACAAGATAAAATGAAGGATGTGCTCCCTGAAACTGCATCACTCGGAGCTGGAGGTGGTGGGAAATGTGAGCTCTTCATCATCATCACCATCATCCGAGTCATTTGAACTGCAGAAAGATCTCAGCTTGTCCATCATCTTGTTCAGGAATTTGCTTTTTTTCTTCTCGTGCTCTCTGAACTTTCTCAGCCTCTTCTCAATTTTCCCTTGCTTGAGACTCATATTCTCCAACCTGGTGCTCATGGACTCCATCTTGCCCGTTATTGCTCTTTGCTCTTTGATCAAGTCATCCAGGGAGTTTGGAGCAGCAGTGCCAATGGATGTGCTAGTCCTAGGTGGGCCAGTAGGAAGGCTAGCTACAAGCTACCTAATGTGTGCATCTACTCCATGTATCTGACTGGATAGGTGATGCATAGTGTAAGGGCCTGACTGGAGTGGTCCCATGGGGTCAAATGACCCTGGTTCAGGTGCAAAGGATCCGACGGGGTCAGTGGTGGTCTCAGGGAGCTGCCCAAATAAAGAGGATGCAATATCAATCCTCCTCTTTTTTTGCTTGTCACTGGGTCCCCTTTTCAGCAAAGGGTGGATCATCGGCTTTCCCAGACCTTTCTCAACATAATTTGGGCATTTTAACACCCCTAACATCATAACACTGCTGAGTGATCAATAATGAGAAGAATAGGCTTTTTGACCTCCCATGGGTGGCTTCCTCAATTTCTCGAACAATGTGCTCCCCCACGTTCACGGGTAGCCCATCCATGATAGCAACAATGATCAGTGGCCTCTCTGGTGTCACATCAGTGTCATGTGTGGAAGGTATGACTCTTGCACAGATAATGGAGAGCCACGTCTTTGCCTCAACAGTGAAGTCATGTATCAACTCCCTTGTGTGCTATCAACCACTTCGGGGTCACCCCATCATGCAATTTGTCCACCAACCATTAGGTTCCCCCTACTTTTGCTCTACTTCTGTAGACCTCATTGTCGGCATTGGGAAGGCTATAAAGGTCATTGATCACGTCAGGGCAGAAATGAACGTGAACACCCCGCATAGTAGTAACTATTGTTCCTTGAAAGTCGGTCCTCAAGGAGTTTGCGTAAAACTCTAACACTACTGTGTGGTTGGAAACATTTGGTTGATCGTTAAAACAAATCCACCTGCTCTCTACCAATCTTGAGTGAAAGCCCGACATCTTAGCTTCAACCTTGTCCGTGTTAATGCCTCTTTCCCTGATGATTGTTTTTAACAGAAGTTCGTCATATTTTTGCTCACATTCTGCAGATAGAAACCAGTCATGATCAAATGGTTCTTCTTGTTCCACTCTGGGGACATGTTCAGGCTAAATTCCATGGTGTTCTGGAACAATTTTGTGCCAAAAATACCTACAAAATAGACCAAAAATGTTAAAAGCTCATATAGACACTTAAAACAATGTATTAGGAAGTATTTAGGCCAAAGAAATGGGCGAAAAAGGTCCCGGGCAGAGCTGTGCGAAGTTATTAGTTTTCGCAAAATAAGGGACTACCAGTGATTTTTTTTCGCGTTCGCGAAGAGTAAAAATAATTTCCCCAGCTTTTGGCCTTCGCGTTCGCAGCAGACCATCGCGTCCGCGAAGGTCAAACTTTGATAGCCCAGACTTTGGCCTTCGCGTTCACGAAGGTCATCTTCACTGCCCAGACCCAAATTTCTTTGGGATATTTCATCAAATAGTGTATGAGCCTTTTTTCCTTCTCGATTTTTTTAACAACTATAGCACACATGTTGCCCAAAATTTTACCCTGATAATCACTTACAAACACTCAAACAACCTCACCCAGCGAGCACAACAGATTTCACACCTAAGATTTACAATTAAAACTTAAAACTTGAACCCTAGGCATAAAAAAATGGTGGTTCTTCTATTGTTTTACACAAAGAGAGAGAAGGCAGAGTTGAGAGACAAGAGAGAAAATCACATACCTTGCAAATGGAGATGGAGAATTGCAATAACTTTAAGAGTATGGACGATTTGAATTTTTTTTTTGGGACTTAAGGAGTAACAAAAATGACTGTTCTTTGAGAAAGAGGGCAAATGCCCATTCCATAAGCCTTTTTTATATTTAACTTACCTGACGCTACGCGTTCGGGAGGGTAGGGACGTGTACGTAGTGAATAGACCGGACTAACAGTCGCGAACGCGGTTGAGAGCACGAGAACACGTAGGCTTAAAATAATCACTGGCTGTGAACGTGTCAGCCTGTCGCGAACGCGTAGTGCTTTTTTTTCCTGCAATTTTCCAGCAGCTACAACTACTGGTTTGGACCGCCCGGACTATGAAACCTGCTCAAAACAACTTCAAAAAATGTGAAACTTGGAAGATTAGTTAAAAATAATATACTAAGCTATTCTAAAAACGGAAATTTCAAAAATGACCAAACTTTTTGAAATCGATGGGTTGCCTCCCACCAAGAGCCGCATTTAACGTCGTGGCACGACGCAAGTCAACTTTACCACTTTTCTCGCCACTTGGACAATATGAACTGGGCACCTAGCTTTGAATCAAGCTTGTGATCACGAGCGGTGGGGGGTGGTAAGTCGATGACCAAGCCAAGCATTAATTTATTCATTTTGAACTTCTTGGCTTTCATGTGAGGAATGTCATTTTGCTTTCTTGTTCCCTCAAATTGTAAAGTGTATGGTATTAGTCTTTCCACCGCACAATCTTTATTCGTGTAGTTCAACTCCTATATCACCACACAATTCCAATGTTGAAAAATGCTTGGAATGTGACATCAAACCTCCAAATTTCAATTATTTCCGAAATTTGACATCCTCTTTTTCCCCCGGACTAGAGTCAATCTCAACAATACTTTCAGTCACCCTGGTTGACTCTAATCTCATATTTTTTTTGGCATAACTAACACTCATGGAGTCGGTTAGCGGGTGTTCAAGTCTTGATTCCTCAAAGTAAAGCTCGCTTTCTTCCTCGGAATTGGACTCTTCTTGGCTTCCTTCCACACACCAAATTGATAGGCATAATGAGCCTCCACTAATGACTTCATTTGATCCTCCAAAGTGCGGTTATGCTCATCATTTTGAGTCACACCATGTTTCAAGTCCTCGAGTGAAAAGTTGTGCTTCTCCTCATTTTCAAGAATGGCCTCCAACATGAGCATTATCCTCTCATTTTGAGCATTTGAGAGTTCTTCTTGGTTTTGATCAAGTGCCAAGGAAGGATTTTTGACTTCAACCTCTAAGGAAGGTTCTTGGCTATCACTCAGTTCCGAGGCTTTTTTGACCTTTAGTGCTTCAAGCATTTCTTCCTGTGAGTGCAACCTTTCAAGTGCCAAGTCATTTTGGAGACTATTCTCCAAAAGCTCTTCCAAGGCATTTTGCTCTTTGTTTCCTCCTTCAAGTAGGTATTCTAACATGAGCTTGAACTATCCATTTCGGCCATGCTCAATGTCTTCTACTTCCTCATCCCTAAAATTTTCATCACAAAAAGTAGAATCATCATAGCGGGGGCTTGGGGAAGGGACGCACAAATAAGCACAATCATACCAATGACCATTTTGACGACCACACCCATCACAAATACTCCACTCATGGGTTTGAGATTGTGCGCACAATCCACCCGCGGGAGAATTTAAACAATTTTTCCACGAGTGTGGTCCTCCACAATAAGGACAAGGGTCATCAAAGTATGAACAAATACCATCCGACAAATTTTCATTATATGATGCCATATTTTTTTTATCAACAACTAATAAAATAAACAAGAAACAAACAAGAAAAATAGACCAAGGTAAGAAAAATAATTACACAAATATTTGCAAGTTTGGACCAAAGCACTTACGCTTATTTCTCAAACAACCTAAATTACGCCAAATTGTTCCCCGGCAACGGCGCCAAATTTGATGACGTCCAAATCCACTACTAAAAAGTAAATGGACACGGTCACATGCAATATAAATACCCAACTATGAGTCGGGGTCGAATCTCACAAAGAAAAATATGTAGGCGATTAGGAATGTAAGAGAATTATCACTTATTGTGCAATGCCAAACACTTATAATTTGGTTTAGAAAATGTTTATACCTAAATCCAAAAATATAAACTAACCTAGAAAGCAAGTAAAATGATCAATGGCTACAAGTGTAACGACCCGACCGGTTGTTTTGCGTTCTAGGACCCCGTGCCCCTACATGAGACTTCCCGTAGTTGCTTTTAATTATTTATGACTTGTGGGACGGGTGGTTCGGGTTTTGGAGGAGTTTGGAATGGTATAGGAATACTTAGTTCCTTAAGGTTGGCTTTTAAGGCCAAGTTTGACTTCGGTCAACATTTTGAGTAAACAACCTCGGAATCAAGATCTGAAGGTTCCGGTAGGTTCGTATGATGATTTCAGACTTGGGCGTATGTTCGGAACGGGTTTTGGATGACCCGAGAGCGTTTCAGCGCCAAATAGTGAAATAGGAGTTTCTTTAAGTTCAAATTGAGGTTTGGAACGTGTTTTTGGTTATCGAGGTCCGAACGGAATTTTGAGACCGGGAATAGTTCCGTCATGTCATTTATGACTTTTTTGCAAAATTTGGATTTGTTCCGAGTAGTATAGGTAGGTTCGGCGTAATAAAAACGAATTCAAGAACTTAAAGATTCTTAAGTTTGATCCTAGGGGTTTTGAGGTGTGATTTTTAGTTTTCGCATTGTTTTGGGTGTTCTGAAGGTTCGAGCGAGTCCGTATTATGATTTAGGACTTGTTGGTTTATTTGGATGGGGGCTCGGGTGGGCCCGGATGCCATTCGGGCATCACGCGAGGCCAAAAACCAGCTAAACCAGCTGTTGGTGCACCAGATCTGGTGCGACCGCACCTGCGGTGGCCCAGTCGCAGGTGCGAGACCGCTTCTACGGTCCCAGCCTCGCAGGTGCGGCCACAGGTGAGTTGTCAAATTCCGCAGGTGCGGATAGATTTTCGCAGAAGCGGAGCCGCAGGTGCGGACTCCGCTCCGCAGGTGCGAACTCAGGACCCCTCCCCCATTTTCGCAGATGCGAGATTTTTCTCGCAGATGCGAGACCGCAGGTGCGGTCCTCGAGCCGCAGGTGCGAAAATCCTGTAGGCAGTGAGGTTCTTTAAGATATGGGACTTAGCCATTTTTCACCATTTCTTTCCCACCATTGACGATTTTTAGAGCATGCAAAGAAGATAAACGACCTAGCTATTGAAAGGTAAGTAATTTCTACCCTAAACTTAGTCTAGTACTTAAATTCGTAGGTAGATTAACACACTAATTAGTGGAAATCATGAGTTAGGGTAGAAACCTAGGTTTTATGGAAAATGAGAGAATTATCGAGGTATTTGTTATGTAATCGTAAAAAAACTATATATTAATGATCCTTAGGCTTTGGGTGAGTGTTTCCTTCGAACATTTCCGGAATCCGAGCATGTGGGCCCGGGGGTGTATTTCGAGATTTTTCAAAGTAGGTTGAAATAATTAATTAAATAGGGGAATTTCATACTTTTGAGTATAGATTGATTTATTTATGCAATATTTAATTAGTTTCGAGTCCCTGGGAGACGAGTTTTGAGTTTTGGGCGCATTCTTGACCCGGAAAGTAGGCTCGACACGAGGTGAGTCTCCTTTCTAACCTTGTAAGAGGGAATTGTCCCCATAGGTGAATTAAATGATTATGTGTTAATGTTTGTGGGGACTACGTGTGTACGAGGTGACGAGAGTCCGTGCGTAGTGACTATTATTGTTATGTCCGGGTAGTTAGGCTCACACCATGCCTTGTGAATTTCCTTAAATCGAATTATATGCTTTATGACTTCATTGTACGCAACTTTGTTTCAAGAAAACCATGGAACTTGGTATTTTAAAGGAATTGTTCATTGAAAGGGGTTTAAAAAAAGATGTTGTGTGTGCATGTGACCGCTTCGCAATTTATATTCCGCGAGCGGAGAGTTGTTTTCCCCCACTCTCATGGGAGCGGGACGTACATCATGGCAGGTAGATAGATGCATGTATGGTTCGCGTCGTTCGACCCTTCAGCAGTGCACATATATTGTTATTATGATGGCTCAAGTCGGTTGTCCTTATTCCGTTATGCGTGTGATAATTTGCTTGACGTCTTTATGACTATTGAATTGATAGAAAATTGGGGGAGGGGGGGGAATGAATTGAGAACTTGCTTATTATTGTTTCATCACTTAACTTGAATTGCGGTTACATTTCGATATTTACTTCCTTGATATCCTCGCATACTTGTTACCTTCATTATATCCTGCTTAATTATATTTATTGGACCCTAGTAAGTGTCAAGTCGACCTCTCGTCACTACTTCTTCGAGATTAGACTGGATACTCACTGGGTACATATCTGTTTATGTACTTATGCTACGCTTCTGTACTTAATTGTACAGGTTCTGAGGCGGGTGCATCTGGGTATCAGGCTGGAGCTCGATCCTGAGATATACCTGGATTAGACTTCATAGTGAGCTTCTTATCTTGGCGATCTTCAACAGCACTACGGAGTCTTCTTTTGTTTTTTCCTGTCTAGTTCTTTCAGACAGTAGGACAATTCATTTCATCTTTTGTTATACTCTACTAGTATGTCTGTAGACTTGTGACACTAGTTCCTGGCACACACGTAGTAGACATTTTATTTTTGGGCTATAAATATTGGTTTATAATCCCTTATGGCTATTTCTTCTTAAGTTAGTCAAATTTTATCCGCTTTTACCGAATGTCTTAAACTTGAAATTTGGAAAGTGTTGGAAATGTTTTGCAAACTAAGGGAAATTCACTAGTAAATTAAATGTTGGCTTGCCCGACCACGGTGTTGGGTGACATCATGACCTGAGTTAGAATTTGGGTCGTGACAACAAGTATGGATGCATCGGGAATTACACTCAAGTAACGATCCAATGTATTTCACGATTTTACAAATATGAGCGAGTTTATGTTAATTAGCCACAGATAATAATTCTCAATTAGCTTCTTCCGAAGACTAACAAGACTTCCTAATTAAATTATCCCTAACACAATTAAGAGGTTAAGCACACCCGGATATGGCTACAAGTAGTTCAATCCTATCCTAGGTAGAATCTATAAAATGAAGGTTAAAGCCTCAAGTTCTTGTTAATTAATCTTTTTCAACCCCAAATTTTCTTTCCCAAAATTAATTCAAAGTAAACAGGCGAGTCCTAGGGTTAGCTAATCCCTTTGGAAACATTAAATAACAAGAATAATTAAAGAAACAATAACTCACTTCATAAATAAATAAAAATCATTCATTACATAAGCACAACAAGGTACTTAATCCACACTTTAAACATGAATATTTCCATAAATAAGATTAAGTGTTGGAAATAAATACTACACACTTAAATATTCAATACAAAGCAAGGAAATGAAGAAATTGACATAAATGGGTAAGAAATTCTCAACCACAAGCTTCAAATCTTCAAGACCCAAGTGTGTGTGCAAATCCTAGCTTCCAAAACTTGTTTTTCTAAGCCAAAGATCTGTTCTAAGATGTAAAAGTTATCCAAAATATCTGCTAGATCGAGTCTTAAATGGTTTGGGGTCAAAACAGTGAAATTCCAGAACTTCCCAGGCTTGTCCGCCAATTTCTTCATCGCATTCGCGACAGTAGCACCGCGTGCGTGATGGTATCTATTCTTCAAGCTTCGCGTCCGCGATTACATCAACGTGTTCGCGATGTTGTGACTTTTGATGCTTTGCGTTCGCGGTGTGTTCTTCGTGTTCACGAAGGTCTGGCTTCCTGAAGCTTCGCGTTTGCTTTGGACCTCCGCGTTCGCGAAGGGTAAATCACTGGGCAGACTTCCATTTTCCCTTTTAGCTCTTTTTTTACTTGTTTTCACACGATTTCTTCAGCATCCCCTCTAAATCACTTGACACCTGAAATATGCCAATAAACATCAATAAATTCCCTAATTTCTCGACACAATCATACAAAAGCCTAAGTATCAAAATGAAATAAGTTGGTAAAATACCAACTTATCAGTGTAGTAATTCCCCCTTGTTTTTTCTTTGTGCCGCGGTTCTTTTCCAAGAGTTTTGGTTGAACTGGGTGTAGTCAGTTTTAATTTTTAGGAGTAGAAACCATTGTGCTATGAATTGAATTGCAGCAATATCTCTTGACTTTGTTATGCCTTGAGAATAGTGAGTACTCTGGTTGTGACGCTTAGGCTCAGTGTTTGACTCTAGTATAAGTACCTTAAATCATAGATTCTTAAATTTGCCTAACTGCTTTGACTAGAGTGTCGTGATAAAACCAATCCTGAGTGTGTATGTGTCATGTGTGTGTGTGAGGTTTGTTTGTATTATATGCATTGCAATTGAGGTGTAGTCACTCATATCAAAATGTATCCTACCCGACCCGCAACCTACATTACAACCAATTAAAGTCATTATTGATCCTAGACTGAATGAGCTCGATTAGTAGAGTATTACACTACGGGCAAGCCTATGGTGCATCTTTTGTGGCATATGAATGTTATTTATGAGAGCGAGTGAATTCTTCCTATCTTGAGTTCCTATGTTCTTAAATTTTATTATGTGTGGAACTAATCTCTTTTGTTGTGTGAGGTCACGTGATTCATGGCGGAAAGGTAATGTCATTGACCTCTATGTTAGAGTAAGTAAGTGAGTTGTGAATAATCCATGGTATTTGTGAGTCAAATCTTGAGGTGAAGATATTACACCTTTGTACTTAGTATATCTTAAATATTCTTGGTGTGACGAGTTAAGAGAATTGCTTAAAAAGGTCGTGTCTATAAAGTGTAGTTTGATTGCTCGAGGACGAGCAACGTTTAAGTGTGGGGTTTTCACGGCCCAATTCTCCCTCCGACTGGGTCTCGTGACGGCACCTAGTCTAGACGACTAGGTAAGCCTATTACTTAAGAGAAATTTAGATAAAACAGGTAAAATAATAGTAAGTGAAACAAATCATACTAAAGTCGACGCCGCTCGGCATTAACAGTTACTTTACCCAGAACCCGGAATATCACAATACATCACAAGCTACTCTACTGCTCAATAGGTACAACTGGATAGAAAAGACCGTATAGTTTCATCTACAAGTACTACAACTGCAAGATAGGAAGGGGACTCGGAGATCTGCGGACGCTGCAGATTATACCTCGAGTCTCCTAATACTGCTGCTGCTGGCTAGCTGAGATACCGCGTGCTAAAACCTAGATCTGCACATGGGGAAAACATGCGCAGAAAGGCATGAGTACTCCACATTCGGTACTCAATAAGTGCCAAGCCTAACCCCAGTCAAGTAGTGACGAGGTCAGGTAGAGGCCCTACTGAGGTTTGCAAAGTAACAGATAAAGAGAACAAGTAAGTAAAACAGGTGATAATCGACAGTAAATATAAGTAAAGGCTAGCAAGGAACAGTATAATCAAATGCTCGGATCAATGCAATGTATATATAAAGCTCTGAAAGAAGGTAAAGGTGCAATGCAATGCAATATGAGGGAAAGGCTTAGGTCTCTGCCCGCAATCCCTATGTATGCAATGCAAAATGAGGGAAAGGCTCAGGTCTCTGCCCGCAATCCCTGTATGCAATGCAGAATGAGGGAAAGGCTCTGGTTTCTGCCCCCAATCCCTATGTATGCAATGCAAAATGAGGAAAAGGCTCATGTCTATGCCCGTAATCCCTGTATGCAATGCAGAATGAGGGAAAGGCTCAGGTCTATGCCTGCAATCCCTATGTATGCAATGCAAAAATGAGGGAAAGGCTCAGGTCTATGCCCGCAATCCCTGTATGCATATGTAATATAAGTNTTTAAATGATAGCAGCAATAATAGAGTTGAAAAGGAAGCATTATGTAGAAGGAAATAAGGAACTTTAGTGAAAATATCTCGTGCACGCGCTCGTCACCTCACGTACACGGGGTTTTTATAGAAAAAAAACCAGTAAAAATGCCTAAAGGGAGATTTCCCCAACACAGAGTTAGGCAAGCCACTTACCTCAACTATGCAGTTCAACCGCTAATCACTCTCTTGCCACGAGTATCCAACTCTGGGTGGCCCAAATCTATTCAATTCGATGGGATAACGTAAATATAAATTCAAGAAATCGAAATAACTAATTAATTCAGAACTAATACGCGAAATTAGAAAAAATTAACCCAAACGCCCCTCGGGCCCACGTCTCGATTCAGATAAAATTTATATTTTCTGAACCCTTATTCACTCACGAGTCTAACCATATGAAAATCTCTCAAATCGGAGGTCAAATACCCAATCAAAACCCCAAAATTCGTTCTAGGAAGTTTCTTCCAATTTTCCCAAATTTCAACTCAAAAATCTCGAATTAAGGGTGGAATTTAAGATTAGAATCATGGAAATTAACCTATGATGGTTAGAAATAACTTACCTTGAAAACCCAGGTGAAAAGTCCCTCAAAAATCGTCTCCCCCGAGCTCCCACAACTCAAAAATGGTGAAATAAGGTTTAAGCTTCGAAATGGGGTTTAATAATCTGCCCAGGTGTTTTATTATATGCGATCGCGGAGTCTCAGTCGCGATCGCGGAGAGTAAAATTCTACGTGCCTCAAAACCTTCAGTGCGATCGCGTACATGTGCCTGCGATCGGACCTTTTGGCATTAGCATTATGCAATCGCAGAGTGTATCATGCG
Organism: Nicotiana undulata; assembly: GCA_005239495.1. NCBI lineage: Eukaryota > Viridiplantae > Streptophyta > Magnoliopsida > Solanales > Solanaceae > Nicotiana > Nicotiana undulata. Next base: position 46,044 of record ML243969.1, on the reverse strand, counting down.
ATCGCGGAGAGTAACCTCCAGATTTTTCCTCCAGCAACACTATGCGATCGCGACCCTTCATGTGCGATCACGGAAGCCAACATAGCAGAACTATGCGATAGCGATCCATAATATGCGATCACGTAGAGAATTCTCCTGACCCTCTCATCTAACATTATGCGATCGCAGCTCCATTTATGCGATCGCAGTGAATACTTGACTGCTGTAGAAAAACCAGCAATAACATCTAAGGCTTTTGGCCTTGAAGTGTCCGTTTGAACACCTAAAACACACTCGAGGCCCCCGGGACCTCAACCAAAACCACCAACTAGTCCTAATACCTTATTCGAACTAGGTCGAGCCTTAAAAACACCCTCCATAACATAAAAATCATCAAATAAGCATAGATTCAAGCCTAGGAACTTAGGAATTTTCAAGAATTCACCCCCGACGCCAAACCACATCTAAACTCGTCCGAATGACCTCAAATTTTGCACACAGGTCATAAATGACATTCCGGACCTGCTGTCGCTTTCGAAATTCCATTCCGAGTCCGATATCAAAATCTCACCTATCGGCCGAAATCGTCAAAATTCTAACTTTCGCGAATTCAAGCCTAAATCTACGTCTGGCCTCAAAAACACATTCCGAACACGCTCCCAACCCCGAAATCACTCAATGGAGCTAACGGAGTCGACGGATTTCCATTCCGGGTCCGTCTTCACACATCCCCCGCTCCGGCCTAATTCCTAAGGTTAAAGCTCACCTTAAAGGACTATATGTCCAAAAACACTCCAATTTTCATCACTCAACGCTCTGACTAGTTCCATTAACCTAATAAGACATGGGAGGAATAGTTATCAGGGGATGGGGGCGCTAACTCTCCAAAACGACCGGTCAGGTCGTTACAGGGGTAGTGATGTGTGGCTATAATTCTATACTTTAGTACATTATTTACCTTATATTTTAGGTGCTTTAATGCTAAACTATACTTTATTTGCGTGTAATGGAGGGAAAATGAAGCAGCAGGCGAAGCAAGCCTAGAGGCTCGCATTAGAGCAGGCGAGGCAAGCTCTTTAGCTCGCGTAAAAGTGCGCGACGCGAGGGATATGGTGAGGTTGAGCAAGCGGCGGGGCTCGTGCCGCACGGTCTGAGGTGAGGTGAAGCTCGCGTTAACCCTCGCGAGGTAAGGTCCTTATCGAGCCTGATCTGAATTTTGAAGGCTTATTTAGTCTCCTTGTTGGACTTGGACTTGGGTTATGTCGTTTAGGTCTTTTCCTACACATATAAATAGGAATTAAACACCACTTTTGAGGGATTTTTGCGACCGAAGGCAAGAATAGCTTGTGGAAAAATTGTTGGGGGGGAAAGAATCATCGATTTCTACATTCCTTCACCTTTACTTTGTAATTTAATTATGCAAAATACTTGGGAAATTATTACTATGAGTATGAGTAGATAAACTTCTAATCTAGGGTTTTGATGGAACCTATTGGAGGATGATTTCCTATTAGTTTAATATAGATTTTCCATAGCTTTTTCTCTATTTGTTCAACTATGTGTATATTTTGGTTGATTGAAAAGCTCTCAATCGACTGTGCATATTTAGTTTGTATTGCTCATAAGAGAGTGCATATTTAGGTAGTTGTTGAACAACATCACTCCTAACGTATGTGAGGGATCAATACGGAGGGTTTAAAGGTGGGATTAGGAATAACGAAACCTTGGTGCGATCCGATTGAGCCGTAACCTAGTGCCAGCTAGCGTAGTTCGGAAGACTTTGTCTAGTAAATTGTGGTAGTTACTCGGAAGAGAAATACAACACTCAGAGCGCTCATGATCGGTAGAGAAAACTTAGGCAAATTTATAGGAAACATAGCGAAAAGATTCCGACAATAGAGGAAATCATAACCCTAGATCATTCCAAATCTTGTCTACAACCTGTGCGTAGTTAGTTATTAATTACTGCATTTTCATTACTTGATACTTAGTTAGTAAACATCCAATTTCTTATTTGATATTTCTGAAGATTGATTGCGTGAGTTTGTGCGGGTCTAGTAGATGCGCTTAATAGGTTAATTCCCTGGGATTCGACTCCGGACTTGAAAATCGGATTATATTTGCAACGACCACTTAGTCCTTTTTATAAGGCATAGTTGGGCGTGATCAACATACTATTTCCAAAGGATAAAAATTTAGATCTAACATTTTGCTTTTGAATTTTTATTTTTATTGACTCTTGTTAACTATTTTTTTCTCTATTTTATATTCTTAAATATTTTTATTTTTTCTAGTTATTCAGTGTAGATTTAAAATATTATCTTATAAAAATTATTTGATGGAAAAATAGTTTATTGTTCGTCATGGAAAAATAGTTTATTCTACATGATTGTGTCAAATATTCAGTTTACAAATTAAGAGAATGTTTGTCATGACCCGGAATTCTCACCTTCGGGATCTTTATGGCGCATAATATTTCGCTTGCTAGGCAAGCCAGTGTTAGATAAATGTTAAGCCAATTATTATTCAATTCAGTAAATAAAGTCAGTTAAGGCAAAATGAAATAAAACCGAGTGCGGAATAATATAAATGCATGTATATTTACTACAATTCGGATCTGGAGTCACAACTCACGAGCTTCTAGGATTTACTACAAACATAGTTTGAAAGAAATACAACTGTTTTGAATGAAAAGAAACAATAACAATAAGGGATAATATAAGGGGACTTCAAAGTCTGCGGACGCCAACAGATCTACCTTGAGTCTCCAATGAGCAAATCCGAACTGCTACGCCTCATGATCAACAGGGTGCCTGGGACCAATGCCAAAATATGCACAAGAAGTGCGTAGTGTAGTATGAGTACAACTGACCACATGTAATTTATAAGTGCTGAGACTAACCTCGACGAATTAGTGACGAGGCTAAGGCGGGTCACTCACATTACAACTTGTATGCAGTATATAATAAAGACAGAAAGGAAATACATAATGAAATAAGACAGTCAATTGAAAATAATAGCTACAACTTCAGGAAATAAGCCAGTGACGTTCAGAATTACCAATCCTTAGAGTCCAGATGAAAATGCCATAGAACTAACACAGCTCAAGGAAATAGAAACACATAGGTTGTTGTGGCGCGTAACCGGATCCCACCGTACTTCACATAATCCTCCCTTATTTCACGTAACAACATTAAATACATATATATATATATATATATATATATATATACGGCGCGCAACCCGATCCCACCATATCACAATATCAATATCATAATTCACAATATCTCACAGAAACAACCCACCCTTATTCCACCTGTTGCAGCGTGTAGATTAAGGAACTTGATTTTAAAAAGAAAAAAAGGGGGGAGAAGAGAAGAGGGAAAAAAAGAGGAAAGGATGTAATTGAATCTCTTAATTGAAGGCACTAATAATGGGGTGGGAGCCTTTTAAGGAGCAATGTATACAATTTATAAGAAAAACTTAGGCCTCATTTGTTTTTTAAAGATTAATACATTTGTATCTGAATACACATCTGAACATCAAGATGTGTATTAAGATTAAGATATCTGAATCTGAATACGCATATGAATATTAAGATGTGTATGAAGATCTGAATACTAAATGATTAAGACTGTTGATTTTTAACATACGAATGTATAAAATTTATCTTTATATAAAAATTAATAAACATAAAATTGAAATAAAATACTAATTAATCCAATATTTTATAAATAAAATATATAGTATTTTAAAATATGGTAGTTGCTGGTGGTATGCCTAACGGTGGTGCTTGTGAATGCCAACTAAAGACGGTGGTTGTAGATAACTTTTGTTGATGGTGGTGGTTCAGGGTAGTAGCTAGTGATGATCGGTAGTGGTGGCGATTATTATTGAGGATGGTGGTGGTGGGTGGTGATAATTAAAAATGGCGGGTGGTGGTGTTAATTGTGATTGAGGAAGGTGGTGGTGGGTGGTAGTAGTTTTTAATGATGGATAGTGACAACTATGGTTGTTAATGGTGATGAAATAGTTGATTGTGGTAGTTGAGGTGGATAAGTGTTGGTTGTGGTTGAGAATGATGGTGATGGGAGTGGTGGGGATAGTGGGGATGGTGGGTGGTGGTAGTCGATAAAGGTGGCGGCTATGATTGAAGATGATGGTGGTGATTGAGTATGGTGGTGGTGGGTGATATGGTGGTAGTTGATAATAGTAAGCGGTGACGGCAATTAATAATCAATATGGATGATAGCATCTTAATGAAATTAAGTACTTGTTATAGATCTTAATCATACAGACATATTCAGACTCATTAAGTGGTTGTGAGGTAAAAAAATAAACAAACTTAGTTATTAAGATCTGAGTAATTAAGATTTGGACTTTAAAAACAAACGCACTAAATGTCTGTGATCTGAATGACTAAGATTCAGACCTCCATCAAGTGCAAACAAACTTATTAAAAACTGCAAAATATAGAGAACATAGGTAAATAAGTTTCTAATATAGTATAGTTAGGTGAAATCGCAGAAGAAGTTCGTCGTTGTATCTGGAAACTTACACACTTTAATACATTGTTATAGACTTTTATACAACGTTAATAATTTTATACACTATTATATACTTTTATACTAGGTATATACATGATACAAATGCAGAAATCAAAATTAAAAAAAATACAAATAAAGCATAAAAATATACAATTGTGCAAAGAACGAATTAAGGAACTAGAAAGAACACTTGAAGATGAGCAAATACCCAATCCAATTAAGTCTTAATTTACCCTAGGATATAGAAAAAATCCTCAAGGAAAAATAATCCCCTTGCTAGTTCACTTTGACAAATTCAAAATCAACTACGGAATTCCTCCTCACAATACTCTCTCAAGAGTTTCATATCTCATAATCACAAACAAGATAGTAAAAATAAATCATGTATTTTACCATTTATATTAACTACTAAGGTTATTACAAAATAGAGTTAGGGCCTTAATTTGGAGATTTGTCAAATTTGGCCAGAGTTCAATAGGTGTGCGATTGCGATGCTGTGGCGCAATCGCCTAGGCTTCAATGTTGTGGAACGATTGCACTGGGCAGTCACTTGGCAGTCTACCGTGATAACGGCTCTTGCAGCGCGATAACAATGGTTGGAAGCTCTTCTTTCGTGATCTTGATGGTATAGGTGCGATTGTATTAATATATGTATGCTAGTTTTAAGTTTCTGTCCAACGCCTTCTAGCCTTGATCCTCAAACTATTATATCACTCTAATGCTTAAATATCATATGTCACCACCCAAATTCCCGCAATAGGGTTCGTGATGGCACCTAGTCTCTAAGACCAGACAAGCCTATCATATACAATTCCAATTAAAATATAACAACTTCAAAATTTATCAAAATACTGCAAAACATGATAATACTGCCAAACATGGGCACAATAACAACTTCCTAAAACCAGGTAATACTGAGTCATAAGTTCTACATAGAATACATAACAAGTATCAAGTTTACAACACAATTTCGAATATATAAACAATAGAAATGAGGTAAGAAGGTGACTGTGAGGCCTACGAACGGGACAACAGGGATACCTTGAAGTCTCTAATCAGCTCTAGCACGCAATCCTAACGATCAGCTCGATCCGAAGTACTTGGATTAGCATAAAAATATGCAGAAGCATAGTATGAATACACCACAGTCGGTAATCAGTAAGTATCAAGACTAACCTCGGTGGAGTAATGACGACGTTCAAGCGATGATCACTAGTCAAATAACTTGTACAAGATATCAAAAGAAAACTGGCAATAAATATCAACAACCTCGTACAATGTGTAAAATAAATTCAGTGTGAAGTAACTCATCTTTGCCAACAAAAAATCAAATAGTAGTGAGGCATGTTATAGCATGACAAAATCGACTAACCACTCATAAAACACAAGACATAAACATTTAAGAAATTAGTATGTGATCAAATCAACCCCGTTCCAACACATGAAGAACCTCAAAGGAATGCCTCGAAATATCACATAACATCATCAATAATGCAACCCTCATATCACCACGTGCGCATCACAATGAAATGTCTCCTCTTATGTCATCGTACGGACATAAGCCACCCTTATCTCGCCGCACTCGCATCACAATGAAACGTTTCCCTTATACCGCCACATGCCCATCTCGCCACCCTTATACTCCACACAACATCAATCAACCACACATCATATCTACATATGCCACAGTATCACAAAATAATAAAATCCCAAGTCACATCAAAATATAGGCTTAAATCTCAACAACGTGCACAAGGACATAACAATAACGTAAGAGTGCGGGAAGTGTTCGACAATAAGCATGTTTCATATAGCAAATAACCCCAATCCAAGGCATATTAATAGCCTCAGGTCTAATCCGGTCATAAACCACATATACGCTCGTGTACACACTCGTCACCTCGTGTACACGTCATTTCACATAGCATAAACATGCAATTTAGACCAAATCCTAAGGGGTAATTCTCTCACACGAGGTTAGGAAAGATACTTACATCAATTAATCCTAAATCAATACTCTAAAAATATCTTTCCTTTATAATTCACCTATGTCCGACTCAAATCTTGCCAAAAACAACTCAATATTGTCAAACAATGCAAAAGAAATCAATTGCAATTAATAAAGTTGAAATCTTTACCCAATTCCCAAAAAGTCAACAAAAGTCAACCTCGGACCCGCCCGATCAAAACTCGAGTCAAATGGTAGATCCTTACTACCCATAACCCCACGAGTCCAAATCGACTATCAAATCTCAAATTTTTATTTTTCAAAATATAGCAAAAAGTTTCCCAAAATTCTTTTCAATTTTCATGATTTTGAGATTAAAATCCATAAGTAATCAAGTTATAATATCAAAATTGAATAAGATTTACTTTCCCAATAGCTTTGTGAGAAAATGCCCCCCCCCC